>JARFJB010002496.1:137500-172500 GCA_036346205.1 Vesta saturnalis
TAATTACAACTGAATGAATGAAAGACCTTAAATTAAGATATAATTTAATATAACTCAAAAAGGGTTGTTACAATACATAATAACGCACTGAATTACGGTCATCTACACAATCAGTGTCCAGTGTGCTAGATCGCCTGATCTAACAAAAGTAGATTTGTTATGTGGGGGTATGTGAAAAATGAAGTATATAAATTACCTGTAACTACTTTAGAGGACATGAAAAATAGAGTTAGAGTGGTTTTCCGAAACATTAGTATCCCAATGGCTAGAAATGTCAGTAGAGAATTCGAAGAACGGATACAACATTGTTTAAATGTAATGGTAGGCCACTTTGAACAATTAATATAAACACCGTCATCGAAACACTGTATTTCGTCACTATGATTAAACTGATTTAAGCTCAACCTCCTGATGACGATGTGGTGTCACTGTAACGATCGTCGAATGATGAAATACTAGTTAAAAAGTTTAGGTTCACTCTGCTGATGACGTATATGTGGTCAACAAAACGGTTGTCGGTCGATGAAACACAGTGTTTCGGTAAAATGCAGGTATGTATTTTGCTCAATCTACAACGTTTTAATGTCCAGATCAAAACTTTGTTACCTAAATATTATTTTGTTATTCATTTTTTAGAATTTTGTTTCATTTATTCGTCTCTGGGGGGGTTTTTTTTTTTTTTTTTTTTTTTTTTAACTTGTTTAAACAAGTGTTAAATTAAGTATTTTCAAATAATACATTACAGTCATGAAAAAAAATTGATTTGAAATAAATCAACTGTAAGATTTAGGTATAGGGAATGCTTATGTCTAATCATGGGTGTGGGTTTTGGATCACCCTGTAGAAAAAATAAAACTTTTCACAAAAGTGATACGTTTTAACAAAACCAGACTATCACGAAATTATTTTGCCCATAGAGATTAGCCCTCAATTGTTTATTTTAAATAATATAGGGTGACGATTTCATTACGATTTTCACATAAAAATGGTCATATCTTTAAAAGTACCATGTGGAACCTAGTATCACTGAAATAAGAAAAATGGGCCTAATTGAAATTTTACATAATATACAAGGTGTTCCATTAAAAAAACATAAATTTGATATGATGTGACTTTATGAAATACTCTGTATATTATTAAATAATTTTGAAATGTGCAACTTGACTTTATGAATAACTTTTATTTAAAACTTGTTTTCGTAACTCTGGAATATAAGTTGATCAAATTATTTACACACACACACACACACACACACACACACACACACACACACACACACACACACACACACACACCACCACCACCACCACCACCACCACCTCCACCACGCACCACCCACGCACGCACCACCCACCACGCGCGCCCCACGCACCACACACCAAACACACACACACACACACACACACACACACACACACACACACACACACACACACACACACACACACACACACACGCCCCACACCACACCACACCACACACCACACCACACACCACACACCACACCACCACTCCACACACCACACCACACACCACACACCACACACCACACACCACACACCACACACCACACACCACACACCACACACACCACCACACACCACACCCACACACCACACACCCACACACCACACCACACCACACACCCACCACACCACACCACCACACACCACACCACACACACACACCACACACCACACCACACCACACCACACACCACACACCACACACCACACACACCACACACCACCACACCACACCACACACCACACCCACACCACCACACCACACCACACACCACCACCACACCACACACCACCACCACCACCACACCCCCACACACCACACACCCCCACACCACACACACCAACACACGCACACACACACACACACACACACACACAGCATGGCCAATTTTAGCGAAACTTTGTCAACGGTTGTAAAATGAGCTAATAAGTCGATTTAGCGTTAGTGAAGAAAAGTCTATCGCGTAACCTTCTATGCCTACATATGTAGGTTGGAAGGTAAAAAAGTGGAACTGGTGTTTGTGTTACGTGGGTAAAGGTTGGATGTAGATGGCCAATTCGTAACTTGGACGTTTGTTTTCTGGGTATAAAATCACAGATTTCCTCCATAGCGCTGTACTCTAATCTACACTTCCAATTATCCAGAGGTTTGTGACACTCACAACTACTCGAAAGAGACGAAAAACCTTCTCCAATATATTGATGGTCTTTTTTATGTGAAATACATCTTCATATACTGCGGAATAAATATTACCGTTACACATTTTACAAAGAAACGACTAATGAGTATAAAACGACGTAATGTGCTTATAATTGTTTTTATGCACATCTAATTACACGGCAACTGTAAAATAAACCTAAGTTGCTCTTATACTGTGTATGCGTCAACCTTACCCTCTTCCAAATATTTGAGATTTTTCAAAATTGTAAGGTAAACTTTATCAATTGGTACCCCGCACTATAGTGCAATGATAAAATAACTGTTGGTCACCATGAATAGTTAATAAATAAACTATCAAATCCCATATGACTGGTTGGAAGAATCTATATAGGGTGTTTAAAGAAGTTAATCCTTTTCATTCTTATTTAAATATAATTAACTTGCTTAGTTCAAATCGAAAACCCTGTATGTATTTCTTTCCACTAATGGAGAATTTAATTCTCTTTCAAACTGTATTAGGTTTGCCTATGCCTAAAGTCAATGGTTTGGCAGATATTCCCATTTAATGGAAGTATCTACAAGAATTACGTAGTTTGAAAGAAAGGATATATCCAGGAGGCAATTATTGTTCTAGGATTGACATTTGCATACTGTCATTGTCATTCTGTATTTAAACTGTAACACTGTCTTTAACTGTGCTTGAAGTTATTACAAAAAGTCCAAAATGAAAATGTATTCCATCCAAGAGCGGGTTGATATGATTTTGATGACCGGCGAATGCGAAAAAGACTGTCTGTTAGCTACAAGAATTTACGCTCATAAATACCCAAACCGCAACCATCCTAATAAAGCTGTTTTCGAAAGACTTCTACCGAGATTCAAAAACTCCGGCAGCGTAAGTTACGAAAAAGTGTAAAAAAGAAACCAGTTACGGAAAATGAAGAAAACGAATTTTTAACATTGCAATCCATTATTGCAAAATCCAAATACCAGTTTAAGTGAAATTCAAAACAAAATAGGAATAAGTAAAACTAGTGCTCATAGAAAACTAAAAAAGTATCGCTACCATCCCTATCATATTCAAATGCACCAACATTTAGAAGAAACCGATTTCCCGCGAGGAATGGAATTGTTTGTGGGCAATGGAAAAGTTTAGTAGTGATCAACGTTTTTGAGTACGTCTTATTTTCGGACGAAACATTTCATAATAACAGCTGAGAACCATAATTTACATCGAACAATAGATAGGCAACATAGGTGGTCTTTAAATGTGTGGGGTGAAATTATTAACGATTATGTTATCGGGCCTTATGTTTATGATGCTCATTTAAATGTTCAGCAGTTTTTACAATTCCTTCAAGAAGAACCACCGTCCCCTTGAATGTCAGAGAGCGTATGTGGTTTCAGCGGGATGGCGCTCCTGCACACTTCGGTTTTGGTGAAATCATTTAAATGAACGATTCCCCGATAAGTAGATTGAAGAGGTGGCCCCCAAAAACTGGCCCGCAAGATCCCCGATTTGACGTGCCTCAAATACTTTTTATGGGGCTACATCAAAGATATTGTTTACATTACTTCCCCGACGACAAAGGAGGACACGATAGAACGTATCCGACACGCTTTTTCTATTGTAACTCCGTTAATACTCGCAAATTTGCGAAGTATCTTCGAGGAAAGGGTACGTTTGTATGTCGTCGAAGATGGGAAACAGTTTGAACATTTAATGAAGAAAGTTCACGTATAGTTTATTTTCCTCCTGGATGTCCTTTCATTTAGAATAGTAAATTCATGTAAATATTTCAATTAAATGGGAATAACTACAAAACCATTGATCTTAGGTATAAGAAAACCTACTGCAGTCTGAATTCTCCATTAATGAAAGGAAAATATACAGGGTGTTCCATTTGAACTACGCACGTTAATTATACTTAAATGAGAATGAGAAGGATTAACCTCTTCAAACACCCTGTATAAATTTCCTCCAACCAGTCACATGGGATCAATAGCTATTTTATCATTGTACTATAGTAAGGGGCATCAATAGGTAAAATTTACCTTACAATTATGAAGAATATCAAATATATCGAAAAGGGCAAGGTTTACGTATACACAGCATAACAACAACTTATGTTTATTTTACTCGTACAATTAGAATATGCATAAATATACAGGGTGTCCATTTAAAATAATACAGCTTAATGTATGCGCCAGTATTACTTTGGTACACCCTGTAAATTCCAACGTAGGGAAAATATATTTTAAAATGTTGGCATTATGAAATTCTACTAGCATATTGCATTGAAAGAAATGATGAAAATCGGTGTCAAGCGACACACTCAGTGTCTTTCGTCGTAAATACCCGATATATATATATATAGGTTCATATATATATAATATATGCATATTATATATATATATATATATGATATATATATGTATGATATATGATGTTGCATATGTATGCATTGAGTGTGCGTGTGTAAGCGCCACTCGTGCTGTCGATGCGTGCGTGTGCGTGTGCATTTATTTGCTTCTGTGTGACGTTGCGTATATGTTCGTGTACGTGTTGTGTGCGTGTGGTGTGCGTGTGCGTGTGCTGTGCGTGTGCGTGTGCGTGTGCGTGTGGTGTGCGTGTGCGTGTGCGTGTGCGTGTGCGTGTGCGTGTTGCGTGTGCGTGTGTCGTGTGCGTGTGCGTGTGCGTGTGCGTGTCGTTGTGTCGTGTGCGTGTGCGTGTGCGTGTGCGTGTGCGTGTGCGTGTGCGTGTCGTTGCGTGTGCGTGTGCGTGTGCGTGTGCGTGTGCGTGTGCTGTGTGTGCGTGTGCGTGTGCGTATGTCGTGTGCGTGTGCTGTGCGTGTTGTGCTGTGCGTGTGCGTGTGCTGTGCGTGTGCGTGTGCGTGTGCGTGTGCGTGTGCGTGGTGCGTGTGCTGTGTGTGCGTGTGCGTGTGCGTGGGCGTGTGCGTGTGCGTGTTTGTGTGCGTCTGTGTGCGTGTGTGTGCGTGTGCGTGTTATGTTATGGTTAATAAACTTAAAAATAAAATATTCATAAAAATAAGTACAAACATGCCGTCGCTCTTGAAAGGCTCGACGTTCAACAAAATATGATGTTTTTTTGTTTGTATATTGTAATTAATGGGCAAAACATAAACTGTATGAATTGATCGTTTATATACACCACACTTTATTTCAATGGTCTCTGCACGCACTAGGTCGTCTGGGTGAGGACGAACTTCCATTATTCGACCAGGCTGCCAGCACAAGGGAGGTTGATTGTCATCTCGCATTACCGCCATGGTGTCTGGGATGACTAATGTAGGAGTGATCTTTTTCCATTTGGGTCTGATTTGGCACATGAAAATATATTCCTTATGCCATCGCTACCAAAAATGTTTATTAAGCGTTTGACATCTCAGAAAACTCGATTTTCATTTAGGTTGCTGCACCTGTCGGGAATACCAGAAAGTATTTCGCAAATAAGACAATGAGAAGGAGTTAATGCGTTGAGACCTGATGGATCATTTGAAAGTGGAGTTAGAGGTCTAAAGTTTAAACAAGCTTCAATTTGCGTTAAAACAGTATATAACTCTTCAAATATCAAATGAGCGTTCGGTAATACTCTTTGTGAATGATATTTCACAGACTTGATGCCAGTTTCCCAAAGTCTATCAATATGGAGAAATATTGGGGGAATAAAATGCCAATTTATCTGATCTTGTAATAGATTGTTATTAATTTCTGATAAGTTAGAATGTAAACATTTATATAGCGATTTTATTTCTGAGTTTACTCCCACAAAATTTGTATCATTGTCAGAAAATATGTTTAAGCAAACTACGCGACGAGGCAAAAATCGTCGTAAAGCGGCTAAAAAACAATCAGTTGTAAGGCTAGTGACTAGCTCATATGAATTGCCTTGGTAGCGAAACACGTAAACAGACAAATATAGGACTTAATTAATTAAAAACCTCTTGACTTTTTATCCTTGATTGAAATTAGACTCGCGTAATCAACACCTGAATTTACGAATCCTCGGGATGGTGTGATTCTAGTGCTTTTTGCCCCTTAGCCCCTTTGTTGTGGCCCCCTTGCCCGAAAATTTGAATTTGTTTGAGGCGCCACCCACTTGTGTAAAACCAAAGTTGTTTAACATTTTGTTGTTAAATATGACGTCATAATCGGGATATTTGAACTTGTAATCTAATAAGGGGCCCTAATGCTAACTTGTAAGACAAATATAGAACTTCACAACTTGTTCTCGGGGCTTCGATCCTTGTCGTTGCCCCGCTTGGCTGGAAATTTGAATTTGTTTGTGGCGCCATATAGCTGTGTATAGACTAATGAATGTTTTCTGTAATAGAGGTGCCTCCACCTAGCGGTATATTTTAAAAACGTATACTGGACCCTGTAAAGGTTATGAAGGGAAAATTCAGACAAGTGGCTCTAACATTAACTTGTAAGACAGGTATAAGACGCATGCATCTGGGCCTCGTCCCACTGTTACGCACAACATAGGACCTTCGCCCCAAAACTCCGCAACCGATTTGATTTTGAAATTATTATTCTAGTAAGACAGTTACAGGACTCCGGAGATTGTTCTAGGGTCGTCGTGCGTTGTCAGATCTTCGCACCCCTTGACAGGAAATTTGAAATTGTATTCTAACAATGGTCCCTCATACTATCTCATAAAACTGGTGTAGGACACCGGGACTTGCACTGGGTCTTCGCTCCTTCTCAAAAGATCTCAAAAATACATGAGATGACTTTCGGCATTACTGGCAATATACGAGCATCAAATTAGCTTTCATCACAATTGTGGGGTTTTACATACAGTGACAAAAATACGTTTTACAGTTAAACTAGTAAAAATATAACCCTGGTAAATACTTTATTTAACTAGTAGAGGCCGATCTCTAGTTTGGTTATATTTGTTGCTGTATGTATACATTTTTACTGATTTAAGTGTAAAACCTATTTTAATCACTGTATGCAAAACTTGACAATAATGTACACGTTAATTTGAGCGATATTATTGGTATTACGGTTGTTTAATAATAATGATGAGCGTGGGTAAAATGAAACAGAGTCACTTATGAAATGAAATCGGTGTTAGTTTCAAAATGCTTGTGTATTATCAAAATTGTAAATGAAAGTCAGCTTGTTTATTTGCCCTCGGGGTATTTGCCTATTTTCAAAACGAGATTGTGCGTTCAAGCTTGTTTATAAACCTAGGGCCCTTTTTGCCAGAGGTATTTCCGAATTTGAGTGGCATTATTATTACGGTTGTCTAATGATAACGATAAGCGTTGTGTAAAATAAAACTCAGAGTCCCATAGTTGCCTTACGAAACGAAATCGTTGGTTGTTTCATTCCCATTTGTATTATCAAAATTGGAACTGAAAGTCCAATTGTCCATTTTCAAAACGAAATATTGCGTTCAAGCTTTTATAAATCTAAGCCCCTTTTTGTAAGAGGAATCTCTGATAAGGCGATCCTTGTATATAAAATAATATAGTGGTCTGATTTAGAATTTGGTTATATTTGTTATTGTATAGGTATGTTTACTATACCATTAGTATTTTTTAGCACTGTTTGCAAAACCCGGCAATAGTGTTACAAGCTAATTTGATGCTCATATATTGCCAGTAAAGCCGAAGACTATCTCATGCATTTCTGAATTGTAGTTTGTTTTACCAAGTTGTACGTTAATCCAAACCTGTATTTTGATGTGATTTTATCGATGTTGATTGTTTTGGTTTGATATGCTTCGGCTGATTTTATTGGTCAATTGATTGATTTGGTTAATTTGTCTTTTGAGAAGGTGCGAAGACCCGAGAGCAAGTTTTGGTCTCCTATACCTGTCTTATGAGATAATATGATGGACCGTTGTTAGAAAACTATTTCAAAACTCCTGCCAAGGGAGGTGAAGACCTGACAACGCGCGACGACCCTAGAATAAGCTCCGGAGTCTTACAACTGTCTTATAAGTTAGTACGAGGGCCCCTTATTAGAATAAGAATTTCAAATTTCTCGCCAAAAACAAAAATGGCCTCCAAGATGGCTGCTGGCAAAACAAGTTAGCACACAAAATTTAATTATGACTCATACTTAAAAGCAAATCGGTTGCGGAGTTTTCGGGCGAAGGTCCTATGTTGTGCGTAACAGTGGGTCGAGGCCCAGATGCATACGTCTTATATCTGTCGTGTCAGAGCCACTTGTCTGAATTTTCCCTTCATAACCTTTATAGGGTCCAGTATACATTTTTAAAGTATACCGCTAGGTGGAGCCACCTCAATTACAGAAAACATTACCAGAAAACAACAAAAATTAATTAGCCTATACACAGCTAGATGGCGTCACAAACAAATTCAAATTTCCCACCAAGGGGACACAACAAGGTGACGAAGCCTCAAAAACAAGTCCTATACTTCTCTTACTAGTTAGCATTACCTTATTAGAATACAAATTCAAATTTCCCGCAATTGCTCTTTGATTTGGACGTCATATTTAATAACAAAATGGCAGAGGACTTTACGTTACACAAGTGATGGTGCCACAAAAATTCAAATTATGGGGCCACAACAAGGGTGCTAAGACCCGAAAGCAAGTTCCTAGGACTTTACCTGTCTTACAAGTTAGAATTAGGGCCCCTTATTAGAACACAAATTCAAATTCCCCGTCATAGCCAAGCAGAACGCAGAGACTTAAATATAAATTCAAATGTGTGGCGAAGCTCCGAGAGCAAGTTGCGAAGCACTACACCTGCCGTACAAGTTAGCATTAGGGCCCCCATTTTAGAATTTCGCCACAACCAATCAGAATGCAGAGACTTAATCTTCCAATCAGGGCACGGAGACTAAGTGGTGAGGTAAGGACTAATCAGAAGACAGAGGGGCGGTTTGCACGTACAACCTATTAAGTAAAACTAATGGGTGTGGTCTAGTCTTAGCTCCGCCTTAATGAAGCCATAATGGCCTTATCTAGTCTTAACCCCTCCTTAACTCAGCCAGAATGGTCGCTAGACCACACCCTAGGGGCATCCAACATCCCTAAGCAGGGGGATAGACCGCTAAAACCGCTCTTAACATTGCTAAAAGGACCTCAATTTGGGGTTAAAATACCGCCCAGTATTGAAAAAGGTCCACAAAAAGAAGCCGACCCCACTCACAGACTCCCACTCAGCCCCCTCTCACACTCCCACCCGAACCGCAAATGCATAATTATTATTGTTATGCGGTCAATACTTTCTGTATAATTATGTATGTATCAATTTCGCCATAAACATGTATGTAGTTTTTAAGTGAGATTCTAATAAGTTATAGACCGCTGCTCACTTACTCTCATTAAAGAGCCGCCACTGTATCAAGCCATACTCAAATACAAGACTTTTGTAAATTGAAATCTGTTTAGTACACTAATTTTAACAATACTTATTTATTATTGTAACAATACTTAATTAATAATTGTGAAATTAATAAGAATTCTTAGCAATAACGATTTATAAATAAATAACAATAACACTAGTATAATAAAATTAGACACTTTGTTCAAAATGTAAACCGTTCTTTTCAATACACATTTCACAGCGACGTACAATAGAACGTCTTAAGTTAATTAAATGATGCACCCTTATTTGATTGCAAGCATCTCTGATGCGATTGTGAAGTTCTTCAAGTGTATTAACCGGAGTGGTATACACTTTTCCTTCATGAATCCCCATACAAAAAAGTCAAGTGGCGTTAAATCGGGGGATCTAGGAGGCCACCCCACTGGATTTCCACGACCTATCCACCTCCTCAGGTAGTTATTGTTTAGCCAATTTCTTACATTTCTGCCATAATGGGCCGGACATCCATCAAGCTGAAACCAAGAATGTCCTCTTAAATTCAAAGGAATGTCTTCCCACATATTAACATGTTCTTCTTCTAAAAATTGTAGGAAATTTTCTGAATTTACACGTTGTGGCAAGAAATAAGGTCCAAACACGTGGTTGCCGTAAATTCCAATCCAGACATTTGTACTAAATTCATGTTGAAAACTTCTTGGTCGAATGGCATGTGGGTTTTCATGTGCCCATACATGCAGATTGTGAAAGTTTACGATACCACGACGAGTAAAACAGGATTCATCAGTCCACAGAATGTTGGACAAGAAATCTCTATTATTTTGAATGGAGTTAAGAACTCACCTACAATAATTAAGTCTTCGTTCGGCGTCACCTGGACATAAACCATGAACAGGTTGAAAATGATATGGGCGTCTGTGATCTCGTTTTAAAACCCGGGAAACTTTACTTTGGGAAATACCAAGAGCAACAGCAGTACGTCGAGTACTTGTCGTGGGGTTCTTATTAAATTCACACAATATACCCTCTCCAATTCTATCTCGTCCACGGTTGTTCTGCCGGCCCCCATGTACATTTTTCAAACCCTGGTTAACAAATCGACGATGGATACTCACAAAAACGGAATGATGAGGTTGTCGTCTATTTGGAAATCTTCTCCGATACTCCCTAGCTGCGTACCTTGAATTCCCACTTGCGAACCCATAAATAAAATGAATGTTGGCTTGTTCGCTATTTGTAAATGTAAACGGCATGTTACACTAATTAAAAGCTGGCAAATCAAATGAAATAACTTTTGAACTTAAAACAATAATTAATAACAGTGAAATTATTCAAGATGAAGCAAGTGTTTGTAAAAAGTCAAACTGTCGTTTCAAAATATAAAATTTAATACTTACTTGTTTTCCAAGGAGTATCATATTTTGTTGCAATGAAATAAGGGTGCATCATTTAGATAACTTAAGACGTTCTATTGTACGTCGCTGTGAAATGTGTATTGAAAAGAACGGTTTACATTTTGAACAAAGTGTCTAATTTTATTATACTAGTGTTATTGTTATTTATTTATAAATCGTTATTTCTAAGAATTCTTATTAATTTCACAATTATCAATTAAGTATTGTTACAATAATAAATAAGGATTGTTCAAATAAGTGTACTAAACAGATTTCAATTAGAAAAGTCTTGTATTTCAGTATGGCTTGATACAGTGGCGGCTCTTTAATGAGAGCAAGTGAACTGCGGTCTATAACTTATTAGAATCTCACTTAAAACTACATACATGTTTATGGCGAAATTGATACATAATAATTATACAGAAAGTATTGACCGCATAACAATAATAATTATGCATTTCTTTTATACGAGGATAATAACAATGGATACTAAAAAAAACCGATAACCTACCTATTTATAAATGAAAATGTATTTGAAATTTTAAAGAAACGATCGTTAGGTACTAAAATGGCTCTAAATGTTTTATTATATCTTTTTTATTAAAAACTTTATGTTCAATTATTCACATAAAGCACATTACTTAACTTAGTACCACATCAAACACTAAAAATCAAAATAACTCGGAAACGCACAGGAATTTCGAAGCAGAAGAAGGTACATTATTTTTGTTAAACTGTATGTAGATAATAAAATAACAGTTTTTTAAAAATAGTCATTGGCGTAGAAGTTCTGTTTATGAAAGTGGTTGAGCACCCCTCCACTCCGCCACTGTGCAAGTTTGTGAACATTCTTATCGCTTGTTTTATGCCCTTAATTAATAGACATTATCCCCCAACATGAAAAAATCTAAGCATTCGTTTATGAGTTATAATGAAAATTTGAGAAAAAAAAATTATATTCAACACCCTGTATCTCGGAAACGAAGCCTTCTACGACATATGTTTATAGGAACTTTTCTTTTTAGAAACATGTGTTCTATCTCCTGTTAAAGTTTTCTATATACATATATATATATATATATATATATATATATATATATATATATATATATATATATATATATATATATATATATAGATAATTGGTACAAACATGTGTACAAATTTTTCATTCACGCGCTATAGTACACGTGTGGGTTTGCCATACTTATTCAATAACAGTAAATTTTTCAGAACCGTATATTTTAAGAAAATATTATTAGATTTATGTTTTGTAGGCAATTCCTTAATGTTATAACAATAAAAGTTTACTTACTTCTCGTAGAGAGAATTGGTCATATTTGCCTGTTTCGGCTACATACAAGTAAATGAAAACAACTTGTTATAATTTCTTTTTTATAATAGGTTCAAAAAGAATCGAACTACCTAATTCTCGAATTTATTGATTTACATTGGAGAATCAAATATTTATGAAGGTTTCAAGTCGAGAGTGTTGAAAAATGATACCTTTTGGTAAATAAAATTCAACAGTTTTAAAACTACGCCAATTAAACACATAGAATTTACATATTTTAACAACAATAATATGACAATTGTTAAATAGCAAATAAACATTTTAAGCAAATCGGCCACTCCAATTTTTGTAAAATAAGGCTTCATAGTGAAGTGACTAAACTTTTTACTTTGGTAGTAGTGAGATACGATTGTATTGTATCGTTATTAAATCCATAGTAGTGTGACTATTTTTTTAGTAAATTCTCCTTTCAAGACATTCTCAAACCTTACGAAAGTGTCAATTTGCCAGTTCTTTTTAGAACCTTCATTAACGTATTGCTCGAATTTGTATACAGCGGGGTGATCGACCTCGCACTACTAAGTTAATATTGATAAACACACGTTTCAAATACTGGCGTTTTTAGTGAAATGCATAAACTATAAACTAATATTATTGCGTGACTTGCATTTGAATTTTACTATTAGGAATAACATTGTATTTATAACCTTACATATACAATGGTGATAAGTAGAGCTCGGATTTATATGCATGTAAATTAGCTAAAATATGCGCATATATATGCATCTAAAATCTTTAAAATATGCACTTGATTTTGTAAAATATGCATAAAAATATGCAGCATTTACACTAAATTTTACTCACAATAATAAACAAAATATTTTTATACATTTATTTTTAAAATAATACATATACAATACAAATAAAACAATAATTATAATATTAATGACTAATGATTAATGAGATTAACTAATAGAATAATAAGACAATAAAAATCATTAATTATTTAGTTTATTGTTATTTACATTACCAAAACAGTTTATAATTATATATTTTTCTGAACTCTGCATAGCAAACGGTTGCCTTCTATCGCAAAGTATATTCTTGTATATAGATAAACTTCGATCTACATCTACTGATGTAATGGGCGCATATTTTAAAACAGAAATGATTGCAGGATCTACATTACTTAGAACAAATTCACCTTGTAAAATTTTTGAAACATTTTCAAGAATGTTAAACCCTTCATTTTTAATTAGAACACCACTAAGTTTTTGTTCAATGATATTTTCAATTTTTTCAGTAACTCCGCCAATCGATTTTTTGAGACTATTAACTGAATCACCTGACTCCGTCAAAGGCATTCCCTGTTTTTCTAAATTCAAAATTTGTTTGATTCTATAATTGCTGCTGAACTATCAGATAAGTCTACAATTACTTTTTTAATTTTATTAAAATATTGCAGGTTGGCGGGGGGGGGGGGCAGAGGTGTGTTTGGTAATTTTTCTTTGTACAGTTGTATTCTCAGGGGCACTTTTATTATTATTATCTTATTACTTTTTATTAGTAAGTAAGATATTTTAATTATCGACTAATATTAGTAGTTACTAATTAGTAGTTTGAAAACTTCCAAACAAAAGGATCATAAAAAAAGCTACTAAAGAAATGCAAATTATTGAAACGAGCTTTTCCCCCGCAAAATTTTGCGGTAAACATATGATTTGATATTGTTTCGTTGAAAATAAACTTAAAATGTTAACGTCGGGTGCTAGACTTTTGCAAAATTTAAATCAAATTTGTAAAAAAATTAAAACTTTAAAATCAAATTCTGGCTCCGTTATTTCTTTCCACACAAATGTACCTTTATATCAAGAAAATCGTCAAAATCCGTCAAGCGGTTGTCTTGCAAACTGCGTGAACTAAATGACCCGATTATTTTAGTATATAGGATTATATAATTTCATTTCCATTTCATTTATTTGAGTAGGTTAAAAAAACATGTTTAAACTTTTGATATAAGATTACGCATATTGCAATTGATTATTAACATTAAACTATCCAGTCTATTCACCATTCATAGAAATAATGTCATAAAATTGCTATTTGAAATTTGGATAACAAATGTAATTAGTCAAACGAACAATAATAGCAACTTATTGCCAATGGCCCTCAGAACAATAACCTATTGAAAATTTGAACCTGAAAGATTTATTGCATTCTTCCATAATGAGTTTCCTGTAGATGAATAAATATGTAAGAATACACATAATTTAATATAATTCCATTGAACCTCCCCAATCGGAAGAAGAAAAAAGAACGGCGAAAAACTTCACGAATGTATAGAATAAATGTAATTTTTTCATTATAAAAAAAATTGAAAAAATATGCAATAAATTGCATACAATGAGTGAAATATGGAAAATATGCACATCACGTAAATATGCAAAATATGCAAAATAAAGTTTGTATCAATCGAATTTAAATTATGCGATTCGTGTATAAACAAAATATTTTTGATGGCTTATTTATATTATAGAATATGCATTTTGCATATAATCCGAGCTCTAGTGATAAGTAAATAATGATTAGGCATTATTTAATAAATAAATTTACCGCTGTTTTTCTAATCAAATTACAGCAGAATACGTTTTAGAGAGGTATTTGAAATAACAAGGTGATGATCCAGCTTAAACTGCCTTACATTAGAGTAACATTAATTCGTTTACATTGTAAGCAGTACAAAAAATTTAATGATAAAAAGTAGCAATGAAAACGTAACGTAATTTGCATTTGTCAAACAAGTATTCCTTTGGGTCTAATTACTAAGAAAACATTTCCTTTTTGGTTGATTACTTTTATCTTTGAAATTTATTTGTTCACCGATTCGCTTTCTGATAATATTGTATTCTAAAACGCAATTACATCATTTCATTTTTGATTAAAAATAATCAGTTTTTCTGAAACTAATATACAATTCGTTTGCTCGTATTTATATGTACATTCTGTGGAACGAGTAAGTACTTCAGTGCAGCATTAATAAAACAAAATCAGTTTTTGAAGGAGATGAAATATTTCACTTTGAATTGCTGGTCTCGAACCATACATTGTTTGCAATGATTTATAAGTATGATGTAAAATTTATTGACCTCTCGCCATATAAATTGATAAAAGGATAAACCAAAGTAAACTAGCGTCCATAAAAAGCAAAAATTTATTTGGTAGGATAACAAGAACTTTTTTTATACTTTCCATTGCGTAGTTGTGATATTTTCGGCATTTTTGTTTAATTTTATGTGATCGTATTTTATTAAAGTGTTAAAAGCATAATGTAAAGTCAAAAGACTGTTTTTTTTATAAAAAGTAGCTAGCGACGTGTTAGAAAACACAATGCGAATGTTAATGCTTCAGGCAGTGAGATACAGCCATTTGGGATGTTACTTGTTTACTTTCTCTTCCACGTTATGCCGTAACAACTCCCAAACTCAAAGAATAGTAATATTACATGATGCAGCAAACCAGCATGGGTTGTTTATGTTATAAAGGACGGTTTTATGCGAACTGCCAAAAGCGAAGGGATTTTATCTGTAAAATAAAATAAAGCTACAATAAAAACGTATCAAGTAGATTAATATAATTTTATTGCTTTATACTTTATACCTTATCTTTTTAAGAAGCGTTACTGTAAATAGTGTTTGCTTGAAATTGAAGTGTACCTACATTATTTTTTTGATGTACAAGTTTAGAATGCAATGTGACAGTTGAGTAAAACATGTAAAGTATCTTTTTAACCTTAAACTGCAAATTTGAGCAGGAGTTTACCCTTTCATTTTATACTGCTGCATTATTGTACAAGGTAGGTAACGTGTGAGCATGACCCTAAAGGTAAATGTGAACAAAACTTAGATTGTGGTGTTCAATCGTGAAGGTGGACAAGAGAGTAGAGTGATGGTACAATGTATTGCGCGATTGGACAAAGGCAATGCTGGAAGAAAAGTGATTGGAAGTATGTGGACGATAATGAGAAACGACAGCATGAGCCTAGCTGCGAAACGAGCAATCTATAATGGCGTGTTTGTATTATCAGTACTGTACGGAAGTGAGACATGGGTATGTCAAAAAAAGCACGAAAGAAAAATAAATGCTATGAGTATGAGATTTCTGAAAAGCGCATGTGGTAAAACGAGTAGGGTAAGATAAAGAATGAGTGTATAATGACAGAGTGTGGCGAGGAAGAGACGACGATGGATAGATAAAAGTAGTACATTACGTTGGTTTGGTCACATTGAGAGAACGAACAACACAAGGTTAACGAAGCAAATATATGTGTGTGAGTTAAGGCCAGGCCTGGTAAGCCGCGTAAAACTTGACTGAATGTAGGATAATGTATGATATATAAGAAAGCAAGATAAGGTATTTTAAACATAAAAGGACATGTCAGAGACACAATGTAGGAATCTTGCGGAAGCTAGGGAGATATGCAGAGTTAGGAAAGCATGGAGAAAGATTATGAATGAAAAATAAATAAGAGACAGGGATTGTTTTGCCTACCCCGCAAGGGAACGGCGTAAAGGATATGTTATGTTATGTAAGTAGGTAACGTTTTTAAGTGAAGCACGGAAATCGTCACAGTGACATTTTAAGAAGTAGTTTCTACCTGACACCCCAATTACATTACTGTACCTACGTATCTGCTAACTATGTTCTACATTAATAATGATGCTACGTTCAGAATTAATTTTATTACGGCGTTACTGTACGATTTAAACATAAATTCTTTATAGTAATACTTTATCTAGCATATTGGGCATTTTGCTAAAAACATAACTTACAAAAATTATATACAGGGTGTAAAATTAGCGAATAACTCTTAAATTGCTCCGTAACTATTTTAGATAGAGAAAATCTTTAAATATGAAAGTTGAGTATTAGATTATTCTCCGTAACCTAAAAATATCTACAATTCTACAGGGTGTTACATTTTCGGATACCAGTACCCAACTTAAATATTTTAAATCGAACACCCTGTATATTTTTAAACATTCTTATTCTGTCATCAATTGCCTATCTGGCAATGTTTTATTTTTTAACTAGGATAAGCCGTTACAGAGTTATACAACCTTTTCAGAAAAATAATAATAAATTCCATTTTGATTTTATATTGGGTTTCCTACACCTAATTTTTTTAAATTATTGCATTTTTAAGAATAACAGGACAGTGTTATGCGAGTTGTAATTTTGTAAGGCTATGATAAATATTCTGAGAGCGTCATTTCTGCATATTGCAAGATTATCATAAAAAAAAAACATGTTGATCAAATCATCAACACAAAGCAACCACTTAGTTTTATTACAAAGTTTTAACACCTACATAATGAAGTTAATGGAAGAAATACCAGAGAAATTTACAATAAGTGTTCGAACACACCGCTATTTTGTTGCAGGCACAGTTGAATTGTATCCGTAAATGAATGTTGAACATCAATCAGCATGTCATGGGCGAAAACCATCACGAATTATCTCTTTCATATCTTAGCTAGTAGTTGGAGGAGTTTGGTACACAATGTCCTTTATACAGCCCCAAATGAAAAAATCTAGTACAGATAGGTCTGGAGACCTATCAGACCAGTTCTGTGGACCACCTCGTCCAATCCAGCGACCAGGAAATCTAATATTTAAAAAATTTCGAATATTCAGTGCTGAATGTGGAGGTGCACCATCATGCTGGTACCACAATCTAGGGACAACATTTTCAGGGACATGTTGTAGTAAATTCATGTTCAAGAAAGTGGAGATACACTTGACCATTAAGATGGTTCTCAAAAAAATGTGGACCAACAAATTGTATCCAACCAACTCCACCCCACACGTTTATTGATCACTGATGTTGATCAAATGCTCACAGGAATTCAGGCTTATGGGTAGCGTAATGATGAGAATTTCGTTGATTAGGGAGGCCTCTGTTACTAAAGGTAAAGATAAAGGTAAAAAAGGCGCAGTTTAGAAAATCTGGTTCGGAATTCAATTTATTATTAAACCACTCACAAAATTGCCTCCGATTTTCTAATCCTTACGGAAAAGGTTTCTGGTGTTTTTGGATATGATACGGATGGAATTTATTACTTTTCAAAATACGGTGTACAAGTGTATGACTTGCATCAACAATTTGTTGAGACATTTTTCGAGTGGATTGGTGAGGATTTTCAACCATTGCAGCAACAACCATTAATGTGCTTTCCTCATTGGCTACATGTCTTGCACGCATACGTTTTGTGTAATTATCGCTTCCTGTTGTCCTATCCTACCTTTGAGTTTTCGAAGCTAACTTCAGGTGGGCGTCTTCTGTCAGCATACTTGTGAGCATAGCTTCGGGATGCAAGAAGACAGTTTCGATCACATTCTCCTAATACAGATCATATCAACACATTCTTCCCTTGAAAAATTCAATCTGGTGCACTAAACAGCGAACTTATGCAGCACAGAACACAAATGCTAATTTACTGCGAATTAATATGACATAATTGTTTTGTTTTTTGCAGTTGCTTCCACAGCCCTCTAAAATATTACAATTCGCGTAATACGGTCCTATTATTCTTAAAACTGCAATAATTTAAAAAGTGTCAACTTTAGGTATAGGAAAGCCAATATAAAACCGAATGAGAATTTATTTCTCTTTCTGAATCACTTACAAAATACAGGGTGTTCCATTTACGAAAATTGAGTTATGGTCAATCGAAGATTAAGTTATTGTACCACCGTAGTAAACACACTGTACAACGGAATTTAACCTTTAAGTTTTCGGATTACAGTAGATGATCTTGGCAAACGTGTGACAAAACAATTTTAATTAATCTGTCACAATGTAGCTACTGCAGATTTTAGTGGTTGTGTTTGCATACGTCATACTTTTCCGAAAAAGTTGAATAACTCTGTGACGGCTGACCCTAATTAAAAACAAAACATTGACGGATAGGCAATTGATGACAGAATGAGAATATTAAAAAATATACAGGGCGTTCAATTTAAAATATTTAAGTTGGATATTGGTATCCGAATGTGCAACACCCTGTGGAATTGTACATATTTTTAGGTTACAGAGAAGAGGCTAATCCACAACTTTCATATTTAAAGATTTTCTCTGTCTAAAATAGTTACGGAGCAACACAAAAATTACGCTCTAATTTTACACCCGGTGTGATAGGATCACGATTTACCGTCAAATTTTTGCTGTTGAATTGAGTTTTATGGATAAATTTGTTTTATGTGTGTCGCGGCCTTTAAGGATGGTGTGTTGCGAGCTTAAGTTTTTGTTTGTTTGTTAATTACCTTTTCGTAATAATATGTATTTAAATTTGGAGAGATTGTTTTTCTTATTATTCCCCGTTTATTGAATGTTGAGTAACGTATTATTTGTATATAGTTGTATATAAGTTTAAATAACGTTTATTTCGTTTGATTTCCTTAAAAATTATAGAAAGTTTTGTAAAATTAAGTAACTTAAAGAAAGAATGTAGATTTAAATGTGTTTGATATCGTTTTGGCGACATGAAGTCGAGTAATTATAGTGGTTCAGATTAATATTGAATATGTTGGTTTTAAGTCATAAAGGTAGAATGTGGTACTAACTGCTTGAACTTAAAGGAAAATACGGAGATACTTTTCACGTTGATTCTGCTGACGTTTGGAATTTTGAAAACTATCGAGTCCTGACGGATGAAAACGAAGTTTGCGTGTAGGGTATCAAATCTTCTCCTTCCGTTTTTTTAATTGGTGGAACTAAATTAAATGAGATTTTTTTGTGAGTGGTGGGATTCAAAATCCAAGATGGATTTTTTGGTAATAATTTGGGATTCTGAAACTGACCGCGCTTTCGAGTAGTAGTACTGTGACGTTTGTTGTTACGGCTTAAGGGGTGGTTTAGAACGTTGATATATTGGACCTTTTGGTGTTTAACGAACGAATTTTTGTGTTGGGAGGGTAGTTAGCTACTTTCTGAAGAAAACCTGTGAAGGGATTTTAATTAAAATTGTTCAATCACCAAAGGATTAGACCTAGTGCCGATTTCGATTTTACGTAATCAAGTTACCTGGAGATCACCGTCGTGTTATATTAGTGCTTCCGTGACCTCATTGGTTTATATCGCTTTTGAAGTGCCACTTAATTGCCGTGCAGAGCGTGTTGAAATATAAAGAAACTTTCGCAGAATACTAAAATTATAGTTATTTAAATAAAGTTAATAACCTTTTGAATTGTTAGTGTGAATAAAGCTATTTGAAAGATAAAAGTTAACAAGTCAGTTGAGCGCACCAGTTATTATTTTAAAAGAAGTTTTTAGTTAATACAGTAACACTTTACCGAGATTCAATCAAGGAACCGTTTGTGTACAAAAGATTAACAGTCAACATTTTCACTCATCTCGCGTCAGATAAGGGAGATTCCGTATCCGTTATAGCAGTAATTAGTCATCTGGTTCATTCTCGATTGTTGTAACACAGAAGAGGTGCTAATCTAGACATTAAGGTAGTATGACATTGTGTTTTTTTTATTGAGTATTTTCAAGATTTCTTGTATGTATACATCGAATTATTTGTTTTGTTAACGAAGGTTTGAAAGCGGAGTCGTGTACCATATATATATATATATATATATATATATATATATATATATATATATATATATATATATATATATATATATATATATATATATATATATATATATATATATATATAATAGGTTAACCATTTAGAACGGCGTTACGCAGAATTCTGGCCAGACCGTCTGTCGCCCATTAAGAATTTGTTATTTACATACGCATTATCGTGTGTTCACATTTATATTATTCTTTTTTATCTTATTATAGCTTTGTTTAGGTTTTATAAATTTGTTTTAATTCTGTGAAAACCCTTTTGTGTTACATAAAAGTTTTTTTTACAAATTGCAAGTTTACCGGTAGTTTATGAGTTCAAGTTTTAACGTAACGAAGTTATAGTTTTTTTTATTATTGAGTAATAGCGTTAATGATATTCAGTGTTTTATTGGATTTCTAGTTGAGTATTAATTCATTTAGAGTGCATTCAACAAAGGTGATTTTTTTTGTTTTGTTTTGATTATTATTTAATGCCTAATTATTTACACTGAGGTGTATTAACGTAACTTTATTGAGTATTTATCACGCTTTTGTTTGTCAGGCGTGTAGTGCTATTTTGAAGCCCTATTTCAGGTGGTTTGCCGAGTTGCTGTCCAGCACACCTGGGATTGATTGCGGGTAGGTAAGCGAATGTTTTTTGTATGTTTAGACACGCTATGTACACGTAATTTTGGCACGACATCCCTTATTTTGACTACTAAACATTCTGGCGCCCTAAACCGATCTGATTACGTCTTCATCCCCTATTTTGACTTACGTACGTTTTACTATTCTGGATGTGTAAAATTTATTAACATCATACCCATACCCATACGCTGACTAGTCGGGGCAAAAAGGCCAACTTTATCTGTAATCCCGTTCTACCACCCGTTTATATCTTTACACCCGGTCTGTGCAATATGTTCATTAGGAAATTTTCGGCTTCCTTTTGTAATGAAAGCATAATAAAATTTGGTTTCAGGCCAGAATCGACCATTTGGAATCCAAGTAACAAAACTGCGACACCTTCGGTGATAGCAGAGGTAGCGACCAACTTGTTTGCAATTTTGGAATTCTCGTTGAATTTTAAGGACAGTTTATGTAAAGCGTCTTATATCTAAAATTTACCGTTTCCGAGTTATTTTAAAAAATATGAAAATTTTGACAGTTGCAAGGTTCCAAGAAAATCGGTATTGTGTGCTAACCAGGGTTTGTGGAAGACCTTTTTTAGATTAAATCTCGCCAAAACATCGTTTGTTACGTGTTCTTTTATCCTATTTCAAATAAAACACCCTGCAACTTAAAACATTTTCGAGTCTAGAAGTGCTGGTTCTTTCTATTTATTGTCCCCTTTCTAGAAAATGTTGCTTCCTCTGTCCAAAATATGTTAAAAAGGAATTGATGGTCTTCTTGAATTTGTGATAACATGAACTCGCAAAACTCTATTCGGCGGACCTCAGCACCGGGTCTAAAGGCCTGTACGTTTTGGAACGAGTAGGGGTAAATATGGTGTTGTTTCAAAATTCATTTGACAGGTGAAACATATTCCCACATTAATTTCTGCAGATGGTGTTGAGTTTTGTTGTGATGCGTGGAAATAAGCCAGTGTATTTATTAAATTTTCCTTGTCATTGCTCATCGGTGTTGGAACATTTTTGGTAGATTTAATTTTCCGGAAACGTAAAAAGTTGGACTCAATTCGCATAAATTTTGTCTTGTTCATCGGCTGCAACTGGGGACTTCGTTCATTAAACACGCGGCAAGTTCCCTCGACAATTTTGCGGTATTCTTCATGAATATAAAACAAATTGAGAATGTTAGAATTTGATTATTTTGCTATTTTGTACCCATTGAAAGTAACCAAGTTATTGTGGTTACAAACAATACAAGTTTATTTCGGGGGTTGTGGGAACTCACTTTAATTAAAATTTGTCAAAACGTAGTTTGCTACGTCTTCTTGTAGCCCCCGAAAACCGATTTCGAAATTCACAGCGGTTAGCGCACAACATCCATTTTCGTGGTACTTTGCAACTGTCAAAGATTTATATTTTTTGAAATAACACGGGAACGGTAAGTTTTAGACAAGACACTTCACATAAACTGGCCTTAAAATTTAACGAGAATTCAAAAAATGGCAAAAGTTAGGGAATTTCATTCAAAATTAAGTTGGTAGCTACTTCTGGTATAACCGTAAGTGCCACTATCTTGAAAACATTTTACTTGGATTCAAAACAGTTGATTCTCGTCTGAAACCAAATTTCAATATGTTACAATAGTAGGAAGTCGAAAATGTTCTAATGAACGTGTTACACGGTTAATCCTGTATAGATTGAAAAATTCTGACATATATTAAATGGTTTATAACAAAATTGAACTTTTTTAAGAAAAAACTGGCTCCTAAATCTGATAGCACGAAGAGCATTCAACAAAAATTCATACGAGGGATTTTTTGTAACGGTATCTATAGAAGTAAACAAGTAAGTAATAGTAACGGTAAACTGTAAATTAAAACTATTTTCTTTTATCAACAGGTTGTAAGGGAGATCAGAGATAAATCCACAGATATAAACTAGATCTGCGTTTGTCAGACACCACTCGTTCTTTTAGATCATTAAAATACAAAGTCAGTAAACTGAAGCACAACTGTATACATTCGTATATTCAATCAAACAAAATAATATTTTCTGTTTAACTTAAGCATTAATATACCGAAATTGTACTTAATTGTTCATAAAGCTTTAAGATAATAAAACTAGCTGTTATTAATAATCCTGTAAGTACACACAAAATATAACCCGTATTTACGTAGAATTATTTAAAAATGGATAAGCTCAATGTAATAATTCAAATTTATCGCCTATGTGGGTTGGCACATATTTAAGACAGCTTGTGTTTATATCACAAAAACATTAAAAAACTGAAGTCGGTGTTTTCTTTTAACACTGTATTCAACAGTAGTATAGCTATGTCATTTCTGGACTACATAGGGATTTACATGTGTAAAGACAGATAGATAGCGAATTTCAATAAGTATGAAAGAGGTAGCTGTTAGTCAAGGTCATTGTACATATTACCGGCATCTAAGAACATGGTTTTCAAGGTCATTGCAGGTCACGTGCACATTACCTATGTCAATGGTTTTTTAAGGTAAAAGTCCTCATAAACATTGCCTGCGTATATTCAAGGACATTAAAGTAACTAGTTTTGAAAAAAATGACTAGAAAAGTTACTAGATTGGTTTTCCAAGGTCATTGAAGCTCTCGTACAGATTGTGCACATATAAGGTTTGAAGGTCAACACATTGCCTGTTAAGTACATGGTTTTCAAGTTCACGTACACATTAACTATGTCAAGGGTTTTTCAAGGTCAAGGAGGCCCACGTTACCTGCCTATATTCTTCAAGGTCATGTATGGGTGGTTCACCAAGCTATTTGGTCGAGTCAAGGCTAGGTGCCTAGAAAATGAATTACCTGCTGGGGTATCGTATGACAGATTGTTGTCTATGTTAGTCAGGTCAAAGTTTATTGACCTTTTCATGGACATCGGTCTCAAGGTTACGCCCCTAGAAAAGTTCGTTGACTTCTGTTTAGTCAAGTCGTTCAAGGTCAAAAATAAGCTCCTGAATTTGCGCAGGACCCCACCATTTCACACGTCTGAGAAACTATTTTCAGGGTCACCAAGCAATTTGGTCGGGTCATGTGTTAATTCCTAGAAATCACCTGCAGGGGGTATCGAATAGATTGTTGTCCATGTTAAAAGGCAGGTCAAGTGGTTGCTGTATTGACTCCTCAAGGTCAAAAATAAGCTCCTAGGTTTGCGCGAGGCTCCCCACAATTTCAAGGTCACACCTACGGAAAATTAACTTTCAAGCTCAAATGTGATCCGAACTTATCCGACCTTACCCAATCTTATCCCTATTTTGTCCTTGAATGCATCTATATAAGTAGATCAAGAACAGTTTCATGTCAGTCGATACATTGCAATTGTGACGAAAGTGTTGTGAAGAGCAATTAAAAGTTCATTATTAGATAATCACCAGTGTGTGCGTCACATTTTTACATTCCAATATTACGTGTAAACCCAATCGGATAACATTTTTACTATACAATAGAATCAATTTCACAAATGAGCATTCATGTTGTGGAGTTAACCAGGAAAGCCATGAAGTTGATTAAAGATAAAATGAACTAATTTGACGCATGAATATACGAAGGAAAAATATTAGGTTAGTTAAGCGATATATTAGTAATAAGGTAGTTGATAAGAATGAGAAAGTAATTTAGTTCTTATGAAGTGTTATCTCATTAGACTGAAATAATCAAGGAACGCTTTTAAAATAGGCGGGGATAATCTACAAAATTTAATGTGGCAACCAATCGAATCATGTTTCATGAGTAGAATACTTACAGGCATTATTGAAACGTAAACATCAAATCAATCATATAAAATTTTTTCTGATAAAACTAATGTAATGCTTAAAGAGTCCATGTTGAAAGTCAACACGGTTTTGGTAGCTCGATTTGTACAGCCTCACAGTTTGGAAATTGATTTAAAAACATTTCCAACTAAAAATTAAATTATTGATGTTGCTACTGATTTGCGGCAATGGTATCAAGCTAGTGTCTATAATAAGCTACAAATCAAATCAGGGGAATTTGCGGAAAAGGATTCAGGGTAGGCTTTACATGAAATTTTACATTTAAAGGTAAACATTAATAGGTACGTACCTCCAAAAGGTGGAATGCATATTAAATTACCTAACTTAATAGCGCTCAAAAAGCTGTTGTTAATGTGAAAGGTAACGATGGTTATTGTTTTTTGTGGTCCGTTGTTCCGACTTTATATCCTTCTTCACAGCATTCAGAGATGTGTTAAATTATGATTCCATTGAGTTCCCCATTAAAATATCTGATTTAAAAATTTGAGAAACTTAACCTATCAATTAATTTGTATTACATAAATGATAAAAAAGTTGTACTCTTTGTATTGAGTAATCAGCAAAGCGGTAAAGAACCCGTAAATCTTTTAATGCTCTCTAACGATGACGAAACTTATCCTTTTGTGTGGGTTGAGGATACCTCAGCTTTATTTTCAAAACAGTTATCAAACCGAGGTCATAAGGAAGTGATTTGTAACCGTTTGAATCATTTTTGGTCAGATGTAGCTTCAGAAAATCATTTAACATATTGCAATCAACTCAATCAATGTCGTGCTAGATTACCAAATGATAGTAATAAATATTTAGAATTTAAACATGTAGCATACCAAGAAAAGGTCCCATTTGTCCTATACGCAGACCTCGAAAGCATTTTAGAGAAATGTGCAACTGTAAATGATCAAAACACACGTTACAAGTGATAACATGTACCGTTTAGCACTGCATATTACATTAAATCTTATGATGACTCATTGTCACAGTTTCGTTTGTGCAAGGGAGAGGATTGTATACAATGGTTTATCGGAGAACTACAAGAGATTGGAAACTGGCCAAATGCATTCTCAATACCATCATACCCATGGAGGAGCTGACTTATGACTAAATTAATAATATTGAACGCGGTATTGTCTCCTATTTGCAATCAGGCTTCTCAACCGACAGATGTTAATGTTGTAGACCATAACCACTTGACGGGAAAGTTTCGGGGTGCAGCACATCAAGGTTGCAACTTAAATTTTAAAGACACGCATACTGTCCCTATCGCGTTCCATAACTTGTGTGGTTATGATGCCCATTTCCTCATTCGAGAGTTAGCTGTGTGTTTCCCTGGAGAAGTATCCCTCTTACCGTTAAACAAGGAGAAGTATGTATCCTTTACGAAGACTGTAGATAATACCAACAGAAAATTTAGATTTATAGATTCCTTTAGGTTTATGAGTAGTAGTACTGATAAGCTTGCCTCCTACTTAGACAATGATAAAAGGCTTATTACTAGATCAGCGTGTAGTGGCGACGCCGAATTTAATTTTCTAGTGCGCAAGGGTATCTTCCTATAAAAATACATTGATTCAATGGACAGACTAAACGAGGCCGCTCTACTGTCAAAGGAAGCATTTTATTACCTTACTAACGAAGGTGTTAAGCGATGAAAACTATTTGTATGCGTTTCAAGTCAGGAACATCTTTGCTATACAAACATTAGGGCAATATTCAGATTTAAAAACAGATGTGTGATTGTTAGCTGATATATTTGAAAATTTCGGCATAACTTGCTTAGGTGCATATCAGTTGGACCCCCTGCACTATTACACAGCCCCCGGTTTAGCATTTGATACCATGCTAAAAATTACACAGGTTAAATTAGAACTGCTCACTGATATCGCTATGGTCATGTTCTTTAAAAGTGGCATTAGGGGTGGAGTAGCACAGTGATCCAGCCGTTATGCAAAGGCTAATAACAAGCATATGGGTAATAACTATGATCCCACTGCCCCAACGAGCTATTTAATGTACTTTGATATTAATAACCTTTATGGAAAATCAATGGAACAATTCTTGCCATATGGGGAATGAGAGATAACCCCAACCTTGGATCCATACTAAATACACTAGATGACTCAGGTATCGGTTACATTGTAGACTGTGATTTGGAGTATCCACTGGAATTGCACGAGCTCCATAGTGACTTACCTCCAGCACCAGAACACTTGGCTCCACACGGTTCTAATTTAAAAAACGCTGCAAATTTTATCAATACCTCCACATCAAAAATTCAAATTATGCTGGAAAAACGACATTTGCACTACTTGTTGTACAGAAAAATCATAGGGACAAAAATACTCACAATTAGATTAATGTCATTTAATTTATACCAAAACCTGGTTGCATCTATGCCTAGATCATTAACATTTCTGATAGAGAAGAATGGATCTATGATTAAGTGAAGTTGTTAAATTTGTTACTAAATTCTAAAATATCATTTGTTCAAATTTATTTTTTAAACTGACATACCGTCAAAATATTTGAACCTCCTTTTGATAACTCAAAAACTATTAACTTAAAAAAAAATTACAAGAATTCTTTTCTTCATTATATATCCTTGTATTTTTTAATGAATACATACACATTCAAGTTTTTGCGACGACTGAGAATGCGATGTAATTTAGTTCAATACCTTTCAGCTCTCGAAGTGTGTGAGAGCGTGCAAAAGAGATAGACATTACACAATTACACTTTATTCAAGGTTTCAAGGTTTCTTAGCTACACCTTACAAATTTATGTCTATTACCACATATTTCAGATTCATATCTCATCTTATCAAAATGTACGTTTAATGATTCGGTCACTGAGAACTTTTAAACCAATTGATGTGAAAAAGTATTTCTACGTAGATGTTAACTGCAATGAAGGTTGATGTCTGTAGGGATGAAGTCTTTTGTACGAAGATGGAATTGTCCTATGACTAATTCGCAGACCCATGTTCTTTTAGTTCTAGGCGTACCGTCAATGGTTCACTTTCATCAAAGTCTACTAATTCTCCCTTTTGATTTGCAAATTTAACTGTTATATTACTAACTATGTCGGTGTTTACCCCTAAATATTGAGTATTGCTTAGAGTTTTATCAGACGATAACCCGGTGGGACTGAAACGCCAATTTCATATATTACTTTTGCAGGTTTCCTGTTTCGATAAGATCCTACTGTGTTTAATTGTTTGGATGTCTAACGCAGACGTATTTAAAATATTTGCTTCTAGTATTTTAGGCTCAAACCCAAGCATGCGACTAATGCTATTCTCTTTAGTAAAATTGACCTCAAATGAACTGTTTATCTCACACTTAAGTGTATTGTTGTTTGCCCTAATGAAAAACTTTTCTTGGGTATCTTAGATTTCAGATAATTGTTATTTTCATCTAACTCATACGCACCGTGTGGAATATTAATCGCTCGCAAATGTGAAGAATTTGTTCTAAAATAAAATCTATCCTTGCCCGTATAAATGTTTCTAATGCTGTTGCAGCCTAAAATCCTACTAATCCAATAACGTATTTCTTCCCCAAATCTATCGGTACATAGAAGTTCTAGCTGGCTATGTTACCAACACCTTCTAAACTGAACGATATTGACATAACTGAGAAAATTTGACGTTATGTCGATTATTTATATAGAAATTATAGGCATAGGTGCCCGGAAATAATGGAATTTCTTGATCTTGGTTGTAATTATAATAACTTTTAGATCCCCGAGAGTAGTTAACCACTTCGATTGGTGGTCGAAGATTATCGAAGCTATCGGAGTACCATACCTTTTTACCACGCTTTTCGTAGCAAACCCAATGTGTACCTGGTCCGTTTCGACTATCTAAGTTGATAATTCCAGATTCATTTTTCCATGGTAATTTGAGCATGCTATCTGCCATAAAAATGTTCCTACAGTAGGGTACATTTTTTGTGTATTTCTTTAAATCAATATCTGTTAACGGTCTTTCGGTAATCTATTCAGTTTTCTGGAAACGGTTTTAAGTATAATGCACCACCGCCAGATTTGTATGGTTTTAGATAAAGTGCGCCGCCAGCGATCGATTACACCATGCGATTATGGCGTGTTGTCTCTTCTTGCATTTTTTGCATCATTGACCGCTTTAGCAATTCTCGATGCGCGCAGCTAAAGCACCGATTGCCAATAATCCTGCGAATAACGGAATAAGAAATGGTAAAACCCCTCCTTGTTTAGGTAAAGGAATTACTCTAGAAACTTTAATGTTTTTCTTTCCTCCTAAACTTTTTACCACACGTTTTGCTATTGAAAGCGCTGCTATTGTGTCTGTGGAATCTCCATAAGCCTTCATTTTTTAGCTACTGTTTTTCGTACATGCAATAAATTTCCACCATTCTTCTTCTTGAACCGACGTTTACACCCCATTCCAAATTTTCTCTTTGCTTTCACGGTGGTGCAGACTGTTAAAGCTGCAGGTCGTTCACCTAATGTTGCGTGTGCGATTTAAAACGTTCCTAAGCTTTTTCTTCTAAAATTTTATCTGATCTACTTTCTAAATCTCGGTAGACCCTATACTCAGTTTGTACTGAGCATCTAATTGACTGATACCGGGGTCACCGCGTACGAATCGTTTCTCTAATTTTGTACCAGAACCACAATACTGGTAACCGGGTAAATGCAATTCCACCGGAAGTTTATTGATTAGCGTGTTCACAAAACCACCTGAACTCTGCCGCTTCTTACCTACCATTATTCACCTTGAGGGATGGGACAGGGTATTTATACCCAAAATCGAGATCGCAAAAACTTTATTTTTAGTAAATGCTATACATTAGATAAGCAGGATGATAATACAATATTTCCATTAAGCATAGTGTTATGTGAATTAATATTATGCTTAGCATTTATACCAACTTGAAAGTCTTTTAGCCGTTGACCTACACATGATGTTGACTCGACCGAATTGCTTGGTGGCCTTGAACGATCACTCGCGCCTCCTGACAATTCTAAGCATAGACTTTGACCTTGAAGCGTCGACAAAATTCTAAAAATTGCTTAAACAGTAGATCACCGTTGACCTTGAAAGTTAATTTGTCGTAGCTGTGGACTTAAAATGGTGGGGCGGCCTCGTGCAAACCCAGGAGCTTATTTTTGGCCTTGAGGAGCCAATACAGCAACCACTTGACCTGCCTTTTAGCATAGAAAGCAATCTATTTGATACCCCTGCAGGTGATTTCTAGTAACTAATACCGGCCAAATTGCTTGGTGACCTTGAAAATAGATTTCTCAGAGGTGTAAAATGGTGGAGGTGCTGCGCAGTTAGGAGATTATTTTAGACCTTAAACTACTTCACCGAACAGAGGTCAATAAACTTTACTGGGACGTGACCTTGAAACCGATAACCTTGAAAGGGTCATTGAACATTGACCTACTAGCATAGACAAAAATCTGTCATACCATACCCCTGCAGGTGACCTTGAGAGTTCTAAGAATTGTGACAACTAAATTAACAGCTTGACTTAGCCACGAATTGGTGACCTTGAAGATTTGACCCTATAATGTAGAATTCCCCAGACCTTGACCTTGAAAAGTCTATTTAATGCTCCATGCAGGTGACCTTGAGAATTCTAAGAATTAACACATGACCTCGACTTGGTTTGGTGACCTTGACTGATGGATACAAACAGTATAACGCTCGTGACCTTGAAGAGTAATGTCATACTTACCCCCAATTGGGCCCCCTAAGTGACCTTGAAGAATACATGCAGGCAATGTGTACGATGACCTTGAAGAACGTGATATTGGAGAGCATCCTCCTATATATCCCCAAGTGAGTCCCCACACGTGACCTTCAATAATATATGCAGGAAACGTGTACGGTGGGCCCTTTGCCTTTTAAAACCTTGTACTTTGACATAATGTGTACATTGACCTTGAAAAGCCATGTACTTAGACGTGGATAATCTGTACTATGACCTTGACCGTGAGGAATATACTTTGATGCAGGCAATGTGTACGATGATGGCCTTGACCTTGTTGTGGACAGTCTGTACGGAAAAGTGTGTGATTATTATTATCAAAAATGGGTTAGTATCCCCATACTTTATCTACTTTCAACTTCACTGAAGATTACCAAATTAGGTTTACCCTAATTTAGCGAAACAATCTAATTCTAATTGCACAAAAAAAGCTACTTACGATTTTCACTTACAACCAAATTGTGTACAAGCTTGTCTCTTTACGGTAAGACAAGATAAAACGTGAAGGAAAACAGTATTATTTCTTCACCATAACGGTAGATATAACGTGAACATGTTGAGATAAACGTAAAGTATTACATACCCAAGTCAAACTGTGTATGGTTCTACTACCAATGCGGGCGTAACTAGAACAGATCGCGGCGACGTATCTTGCTTCAAGATCTAATGATACACAAAAACAAAATCCATCATTTCGCTTCCAATATTCCGTCTCAAAACAATGTGCGCACATTATAGTCATAGAGTCGCCATTTTGTATACGGCAAGCGCAAAAGCAATTAGTGATTTCATTTCTTGCCAGAACAATTAGTGTACATTTTATAATATGCCGAACGTTTTGAGATCTCGTAGTAAAGCTGGTTAAATAAAACGTTTAAAAGCCAATGCTGAATGATCATTTTAAATAAAACAACTAAATTTTTACACCGAGTGATATCACAAACTCATTACAGTTAGTTAAAATAATTAACAAATGAGACATTACATTTTAGTCATACAAACATTAAAAAAGAACCCATATTAGAGAGTTTATCGCATTCCAATGCTTAAGGTTTTTAGCGTCAGGTTTGGTAATATATTTAAGCCTTTTTGTTATTCTTAGTTAGAATGACATTCAGAAAAAGGTCTATACGTATCAGTGGCGTACGCAGACTTTAGCCTTGGGAGGGGATATAAAAAGTACTGTGTAATCTACAAATTTTAATAAACATTTGTTTTACAGAAAGTTATGAAATGAATATTATAATACAAAATCCAATCGCTTTTGCTTTTGTGCAAGTTTCTCAAATATTTCGTCTTCTGAAATACCCTATGAATAGACATCACCGCCAGTCCATTAAGTCTGTGCTGTGAGGTTGAATTTCTAAGATAGGTCTTTATTCGTCTTAAAGTCGAAAAGATCCTCTTCAGAGTGGATGTGGAGACTGGCAGAGTACAAAATGTTAATAATAATTTAAAAACATTTGGGCACCCTTCTTGATTACAAAGTTCCAAATGTGCTAATACTTGACGGCTATCCTTAATTCCTGGAACAGTATTATTTAAATGTTTATTTCTAACTTCAGGTTATATATATATATATATATATATATATATATATATATATATATATATATATATATATATATATATGGGATGATATAAATATGAATGGGTGATATAATAATTAAATAATTTCAATATGGGGATAGGATTAATGATTTAATTTGTAAATATTAATATAATGATATTATATAATTTGTAATTTGTGCACCGGACTAGCTCTAATATCAATGTGGGGATAGGGTTCAGTATTTAATGGGAAATTATATTTGATTTGAATATAATTATGTGAAATGAACTTTATGAAAAATATCATATATGTAAAAATAATAAATCTGAACACAATTTATACTTTTAACGCATGCGTTGTAACGTTACTGAATAAAATTATTAAATGTCAGAACTGTCAAACAATGACTTGTTGCATTTATGTTTATGCTTTTAATTGAATTTAAAATTTGGAAATAATTTAAAATTTTGTTTCTTTTGCAGGTGTTTACACAAGTATTATTTAAAAATATACACCTATACATATAATCAATAATAATAATTGCAGGAAATTAAAGAACAATGAACACAATGGATAGGGTTATATTCAAAAGTAACTCACATATAAAGTTCAAACTGATGTCTTCATACAGGTTGTTCCAATTAGATGCAGGCACTTTCCAATATTTTCGAAGATCTTTATATATGAATTCTTACTGCTACCATACACCCACAAGCTGCTAACTGGTGCTCGGGTTGTTGATAACGTTCGCTTCCGTAACTGGTAATATTTCTCTTTCAACCACAAATTTTAATTCGATAAAATTTTATTTAAGTATATTAATGATTTCTGATTGTATCGTTTATATAATGTTTACTGGTTGTCCAAGGTTTAAATTAATGTCACTTTATTTTAGGTTCCGGCTCAAATGTAAATTATTAAAAGAAATTCGCAGCAAGAAATAAAACACAAATGACAAAAAAATGATTACGATTTTAATTTGGTAAAACGTAACCAACATTCAAGTTCAACAAACGAAAAATTTTTAAACGTTCAACATAAATCGTTACAAAAACTATTAATTCGTAATGAATTTTACGAAAACGCACAGGTATCGGTAACCGAACTTAAATATTTAAATTATTGTCGGTATAAAAATAATTGCACCTGAATACTCGTCTCTCCGTTAGTTATTAACTTTTTTCCGATGATTATTTAGGTTAGGAAAACTTACTTGTAACACAAAAACACAACACTATTTTAACCTTTTCACAAAAACTGACAAATTATAGAGAGAAATCCACTTCCAGGGCAATTCCTTTTATACCCTTTCGGTTGTTACTAAATCTTCAATTTTTTTTAGCAAATCTAAATATGTAACCAAGTTTCTGATTGGTTGAAAAAAAATTACAAATTTAACTAAAATAGAAATTTAGCAATACCTTTCTTATACAAATTCGGATTCAAAATCTAATGACAGAAATGAAATCTGTGTAAAATTGCGAATAGATAGACATCCAACAAGATATGGTTCCTTTAAATATTATGCGAAATGACCTATTCTAATTTAAATTTGCTTATATCTACCTAATCTTACAAAATACACTTAATTTAATTACATATATGTAATCCTGATAAAATTTAGCATAAGAAAACACACATTTAAAGTTCGAAATCTTAAATTTAAAGGAATTTTATGTTTATCTAGAAAAATTATAAATTCAACCCCCATTTCATAAAATTTTGCGCTGAAATGCATTGTATACTTTATATTGCTATGAAATATTGAGGAAGACCTCCTATTAATCACTTTAATAGTATAATTTAAGCCTAATATTATCAAAAAAACTATAAATTTGTGAAAAAACATAAAATTTAAAACATAACCAAACTTAATTCTAAAATTACAAATAACTTACACTTTAAAATGTTTATGTAACTCAAAAAGTTATCCTAATGACTTGTAATAATTGTCTTTATTGTATTTAATATTCATTTCACTTGCATTGTATAAATGAATGTAACATTAAGAAGTCACATCGTTTAACACACTTTCTTAAAATTTCACTATAAAAATGTATCGACATGTAAATGTCTTTGTGTGGATATGTTCTATGCACTGTTCTTACTATTTAAATTGCATCACTAAGTTTGTCACACAATCGCTTCCAAAAATATGTGAGAAATGATCATATTAAGTCCATATTATAACCCTTTCCTAAATTTTATCAAATTTCCAGCATTCTAAACTATTTATAAAATATCCCTAATATAAATCTATCTTTACACTTTGTGTTAAACACCTGTAAAATATTCACATACCAAAATAATTTTGAAAATTATAATATATATATATATATATATATATATATATATAATATATATATATATATATATATATATATATATATATATAATATATATATATAAGTTCG
>JARFJB010002496.1:177500-257500 GCA_036346205.1 Vesta saturnalis
GTGGTGTGCTGTGTGCTGTGTGTGTGCGTGTGTGTGCGTGTGTGCGTGTGTGCGTGTGTGTGTGTGTGGTGTGTGTTGTGTGTGGTGTGTGCGTGTGTGCGTGTGCGTGTGTGTGCTGTGTGTGTGTGCGTGTGTGCGTGTGTGTCGTGTGTGTGTGTGCGTGTGTGCGTGTGCGTGTGTGCGTGTGTGCGTGTGTGCGTGTGTGGTGTGTGTGGTGTGTGTGTGTGCGTGTGTGTCGGGCGTGTGTGCGTGTGTGTCGCGCTGTGCGTGTGTGTGTATGCGTTGTGTGGTGTGTGCGTGTGGTGTATTGTGTGCGTGTGCGTGTATGTGCTGTGTTGTGCGTGTGTGGTGTGTGCGTGTGTGCTGTGTGTGTGTGCGTGTGTGCGTGTGTGTGTGTGCGTGTGTGCGTGTGCGTGTGTGCGTGTGTGCTGTCTGTGCGTGTGTTGTGTGGTGCGTGTGTGTGTGTGCGTGTGGCGTGTGTCGTGTGTGCTGTGTGTGCGTGTGTGTGTGCGTGTGTGGTGTGTGGTGTGCGTGCTGTGTGCGTGTGCGTGTATGCGTGCGTGTGCTGTGTGATGCGTGTGTGTGTGTGCGTGTGTCGTATGTGCGTGTGTGCGTGTGCGTGTGCGTTGTGTGCGTGTGTGCGTGTGCGTGTACGTGTGGTGTGTGCGTGTAGTGTGGTGCGTGTGCGTGTGTGTGAGCGTGTGCGGTGTGCGTGTGTGTGTCGTGTTGCGTGTGTGCGTGTGTGCGTGTGTGTCGTGTGTGCGTTGTATTTGTGCGTGTGTGCGTGTGTGCGTGTGCGTGTGTGCGTGTGCGTGTGTGCTGTGTGCGTGTGTGCTGTGCGTGTGTGCGGTGTGCGTGTGTGCTGTGTGCTTGTGCGTTGTGTGCGTGTGTGCGTGTGTCTGTGTGCGTGTTGCGTGTGTGTTGTGCGCTGTGTGTGTATGTGTGTCTGTGTGTGTGTGTGCGTGTCGTCGTGTGCGTGTGTGCGTGCTGTGTGTGTGTGCGTGCGTTGTGTGCTGTGCGTGTGCATATGCGTGTGTGTCGTGTCGTGTGTGTGTGCGTGTGTGTGTGTGTGGTGTGTGTATGTGTGTGTGCGTGTGTGTGTGCGTGTGTGCGTGTGCGTGTGTCGTGTGTGTGCGTGTGCGTGTGTCGTTTGTGGGTGTGCGTGTGCGTGTGTGCGTGTGTGTGGTGTTGTGTGCGTGGTTGTTTGCGTGTGTGCGTGTGTGCGTGTGCGTGTGCGTGTGCTGTATGTCGTGTCTGTGTGTGTGTTGTGCTGTGTCGTGTGCGTGTGTGCGTGTGCGGTGCGTGTGCGTGTGTGGTGTGTGCTGTGTGCGTGTGTGTGCGGTGTGCGGTGTACGTTGTGGTGTGTGCGTGTGTGCGTGTGCGTGTTGTGCGTGTGTGTGCGTGTGTGTGTGTGTGCGTGTGTGTGCTGTGTGTGTGTGTGTGTGTGTGTGTGCTGTGCGTGTGTGTGTGTGTGTGTGTGTGTCGTGTTGTGTGTGTGTGTGTGTGTGTCGTGTGTGGTGTGTGTGCGTCGTTGTTTCGTGTGCGTGTGCGTGTGTGTTTGTGGTGTGCGTGCTGTGTGTGTGTGGTGTCTGTGCGTGTGTGTGTGTGTGCGTGTGGCGTGTGTGCGTGTGCGTGTATTGTGCGTGTGCGTGTGTCGTTGTGCGTGTGCGTGTGTGTCGTGTGTGTTGTGCGTTGTGTGGTGTGTGTGGTGTGTGTGTGTGTGTGTGCGTGTGTGCGTGTGTGTGCGTGTGCGTGTGTGCTGTATCTGTGTGTGTGCTGTGTGCGTGTGTCTGTGTGCTGTGTGTGTCGTGTGTGTAGTGCTGTGTGTGTGTTGTGCGTGTGTGTGTGTGTGTGTGGTGTGTGTTGTGCGTGTGTGTTGTGTGTGTGTGCGTGTGTCGCTGTGCGTGTGTTGTATTGTGTGTGCGTGTGTCGTGCGTTGTGTTACGTGTGTGCTGTCGTGTTCATGTTGTGTATGTGTGGTGTGCTATGCTGTGTGTGTTGTGCGTTGTCGCGTCAGTGTCGTTGTGTGTCTGTGTCGTGTCGTTTGTGTCGTTGTATTGTGCGTGTTTGTGTATGATGTGTGCGTGTGTGCTGTGTGTTGTGTCGCGTGTTGTGCGTGTGTGCGTGTTGTGTCGTGTGTGTGCGTGCGTGCGTGTGTGTCTTGTGTGGTGTGTGTGTCGTGTGTTGCGTCGTTGCATGTGTTTTTTGTGTGCTGTGTGCTGTCGTTTGCGTGTGTGCGTGTGTTGTGTGTCGTTTGTGTGTGTGCTGTATGTGTTATGCTTGTGTGTGTGTGTCGTTTGTGTGCTGTGTGCGTGTGTGCGTGTGTGTGTGTGCGTGCGCGCGTGTGCGTGTGCGTGTGTGTGTGTATGCGTGTGCGTGTGTACGTGCGCGCGTGGTGCGTGTGTGTCTATGTGTGCGTCTGTGTCGCGTGTGTGCGTGTGTGTCTTATGCGTGCGTTGCATGTGCTGTGTGCGTGTGTGTGTGCGTGTCGCGCGTGTGTGTGTGCGTGTGTGCGTGTGTGCGTGTGTGCGTGTGCTGTGCGTGCTGTCGTGTGTGCGTGCGTGTGTGCGGTGTCGTGTGTGCGTGTGTGCGTGTGTGTGTGTCGGTGTGCGTGTGTGCGTGGTGCGTGCGTGCGTGTGTGCGTGTGTGCGTATGTGTGCTGTGCGTGTGCGTGTGTGTGTATGTCGTGTGTGCTGTGCGTGTGCGTGTTGTGCATGTGCTGTGTGCGTGTGTCGTGCGTGTGCGTGTGTGTCGTGTGTGCTGTGTGCGTGGTTTGGCGTGTGTGTGCGTGTGCTGTGCGTGTGCTTGTGTGTGCGTGTGTGCGTGTGCGTGTGTGTGTGTGTGTGTGTGCGTGTTGCTGTGTCTGTGTCTGTTTTGTGCGTGTCGTGTGTGTGTCGTTGTCGTGTGCTGTGTTGCGTGTGTGTGTTGTGTCGTGTTGGTGTGCGTGTGTGGTGTGTGTGCGTTGTGCGTGTGTCGTGTGCGTGTGTGTGCGTGTGTTGTGTGCGTGTTGCGTGTCGTTTGTGTGCGTGTGTGTCGTTCGTGTGTGTGCGTGTGTGTGCTGTCGTTGCGTGTGTGTGCTGGCTGTGTGTGCGCGTCGCGTGTGCTGTGTGTGGTGTGTGTAGTGTGTGTTTGTGATGTGTGTTTTGCGTGTTTGTGTTTGTGTGTTGTGTGTGTGTGCTGTGTGTTTGCGTGTGTGTCGTGTGCGTTTGCGTGCGCTTTCGTGCGTGTGTGCTTTGTTGCGTGCGTGCGTCTGTCCGTGCGTGCGTGTATATGTGTGCTAGTATCCACGATAACTCCATAACGAAATATCTGCGTACTTAAAATTTTGAGTATAAGCCTTCTTTCATTTGGCTGAGAGCTGATAAGATTTGAAGGAATCCAGTGGCGTGAGGGGGGTTTATTAGAGAAAATTTTTGTTTTTTATCAAATATTTGTAAAACAGCTGCATATTTCTGTAAATGCCTTTACTTTACAATAATTAAATTAAAATGGTTTGTTTTAGTTTGCCTCGGTCTAGCTCAAATCGGGTCTTGTCTTAACAAGACGGGGGTGGTTTGTATTTGGTGCTTATCAATGTACACTTTGAATAATTACAACAAAAATGTTTTAAACGTATATTACCTATTTCTAAAAAACTAAATAATCAGGTACTCAATGAAATAAATTTACAACTAAAAAACACCTTATCTCAGGTTACCATTGATATTCTTTCTGGTAACGCCCGTTTTGGTTGTTCCCCCGTGGACGGTGGTGGCGGTTATTGGATCCTGAGCCGTTTCTGTGGAAATATAAATTATTGTGGTTTAATTGCTAGTGTATTATGACCAAAGAATCCTAATAATCACGATTTAATTTGGTTTATTACGACCGTTCAGGCCGGTCCTGTAAACGGTGGCGTGGTATTTGTCCGGTGGCGTGGTGTAATATCCTACGTAATATATAAGCAGGGGCCAACGATCGCGCTAGTGTTTGTAAGCAGGTCAAAGAGAAAATCAATAATTTAAAGTAACCTTGGTGCGCATGACTATTCTTATATGTGATTTGGCGTTCAGACTGACTGGATGTGAACTCAGTACTTGCAACACTTCACAAAGGACAGGTTAATATTTACACGTTTCTAAATGCAAATTGTGCGTACGCGTTTGATTATTTACTCTAACTAATCAGGATGGTCTCAGGATTTCGTATTTACAGTAATAAATATGTAACATTTAATTATGCTCGGAAATAAGACGCATTAATTCTTTATTATTACAAACGTCTGTTGTTAAACGCGCATAATCTTCTTATAAGCGAAACTTATTCTACCTATTAAATACAGGAAGACGGAATTTATCACGATCTTTTACGTTAGTTATTATTAAAAATGCTTCTCTTATTAATTGTTGTAAACGAATTAATCTGAAGCGAGTTTACACGACCTTTTAGGACTGCGTGTACCAAATTGAACAATTCTGAGGATTGTTTCCGACCGAATGCAGGTGTATTAAGTATGTGATTATTCTCAGGATTAAAATGAGAGAATTTACACGTATAATGTGAGTAATCTATTCGGATGCTGGTAAATTAGTTAGGCCTTCGGGAACGAGAATAATGGATAGCTTTTATTGAAGGAAAATATATTCGCGATACAGGACTGTTTATCTTACCGGATTTCCTTTATTAATAAATATTATTAGAAGAATATCTAACAAAATTTATATGCGATTTGCGAGACGCTGGATCACGTTTGATGCAATTTATTACGTAAACGCACCACGGTTCGCCTTTATTTAACTGGAGGATCACGCGGGTGATCTCTAAGAATACGGCTTCAGGTATTGAGACTATCTCTAGGTCAAGGCGTCGCTTGTTTGTATTGCTAATTTTCCTCAGGATCTGGTCGTATATTGTATGTATAATATCTGTTTAATGGAGAGCCCTTTATAAGATTCTGCGTCCAGCCCGTCGACTGCTGTACAAAGGGATCTCCTGGGGAGCGGTAGAATTAGAGCGAGTACCCTTCTTGCCGCTGGAGTAAATGGAAGATGACTACAGGGCGTTAGTCCGTAGTAACAACGTCCTGGTTTGTGTGTATGTGTGCGGAAGGTGACTTCAGGCTTTACAGCTGTCGTGACTTCTAGTGTGTGTATGCTGGCAGAAGGTTACTTCAGGCTTCTAGTGTGTGTACTGGAACGGTTAGATAACTTCCGGGCTCTGCAGCCCGTCGTTTCTCTAGGTGTCCGGTGTAATGTTTAAGAAAAGTGGTGCAATAAAACTTACGTGCTGTTAACCGTAGCGTATCTCAACCACCAGTTTGATTGTATAACGCTGATTTACCGCGAAGGCGGCGAAGTAACGCGACTAAAGATACACGACGGTTCAGAATGAACGGTTGCGGTAATCGACAAGTCGGCAACGTACACAACGAAACTAACTACGGCAGGCGCGCGCGGTCTGGATCTCGGTTCTAGATTCTAGATGCTGGAGACGCGAGAATAGTCGGGAGTAGCGGAGTAGTCAGGAGTAGCGGCGTAGCGGGGTTGTCAGGAGTAGTGGCGAAGCGGAGTAGTGAGGAGTAGAATTTCTTCCGGTAGCGCCGCTATTTTTATAGCTAATTCGTGGTGGGTGGATCCGGCTTCTATGCAGGGGTCCTCTGGCTGTGACTGGCTGAGGGTTCTCGGACGTAAGAGCATTTTATGCTTTTTAATATCTACGTCGGAGGGGATTAAAGTTAATTATTTATGATGCAATATCGTGCAATCTTTTGTAATGGGTTTTAATTTTATGCAACTTTATCTATCTTGATTACTGTAGGGCAATTAAAAAAATAATTAATTACAAAAATTGTAGTAAAGTTAAGCTGGATCTTTACATTTCAAAGATATAAAAATACCTGGATATAGACCTTAAACATATCGATTATGTTCTATGCAATTTTTTGATATGACGCGTAATTTAGAATGTATGTGTTGGTTCAAGTCTTTTCATTATGTGAATAACGACTCATTTTATAAGAAAAAGTGGGCACGTATTTTTTAATGAAAATTTAATTTTACATAAATTTTCTTTACAAAGTTTTTTAATGTAAAGCGTTATAATAAAACTTGAATAAATATGAAAGAAAAAACTAAATCTGTATTATCGATACTCTTATAGAAGCAGCGGCGTTGGAATTTTTTTTTACGTTTTATGTTTATGAATCTTTATCTGTCATGAACGTCGTCATTCTGACATAGATTACTGTTTTTGTTTTTACAATGTTGCCTGTTTTCGTTATTAACGTATAAAGAAGAGGTGCATAGTTACCCTAAAAAAAAATTGAATTTAAAATTATTTCATTTCTTTTAATTTAAGTTAGCATCTAGATGTCCATTAACTTCTGCCTGTCATGAAGTTTTAAACGCCTATTTGACATAGATTATTGTTTTTGCGTTTACAATGTTGTCTATTTTTAATGAGCTTCTTATAACAGATGTTGCATAGTTATCCTAAAAAATTTTATTAAAATTATTTCATTTCCTTTAATTTTCATTTTGTAGGTTAAGGTCGTGTAGTGTCCCAAAGACATTTTTATACACCTTTACTGAACTTAAGCCGACAATTTGAATGAACTTTTTGTTTTGTTCAATTAATAACGTATTTTTTATTACTAGGTTGTCCCATGTTTGGTTTACATTAATTAAGAAAACTGAAAAGCAAAAAAAAAACAAAAACATTTAACTAAATAAATTTTCTTTCTTTAATTGCAATGCATTTATTTTTTTAAGGACTATTAAGAATAAAAGCGTAATATAGAATGGAAGGTTTGGAAAATATATATATATATATATATATATATATATATATATATATATATATATATATATATATATATATGCTGTAAAGTCTACTATGTTAAGAGTGTTAAACAATTTTTTTTCTCATGCTACACTTGAATTGTTTAAAGACTGAAATAATTGTGTTAAATGTATTCGTATTGTTACGAAAGAACATAACTTCGTTTTACAAATGTTTCATTTAACTGTTTAATTTAGTGCTAAACAATACTTACGATTAGAACAAGAAATATTTAGAAAATGAATCTCTATTACATTTATTTTCTCTAAATTTATTTTCTTTAAACTCTTTAATCATAGCGTTTACATCAATACATTCCAATAAATTTTATTCTATTGCCAATTACTTAACTTCTTCACTGCTCTAGATAACACCGAACAAAAATTTTATCCGATTCAAAAAAGAAAATACCGAGGGGACCGTAGACTAAATATTTGGATAGATTGTGGTTTTCAAACTAAGCTCTGCTTTCTATGTGAAGTATCACCGTCTGGTATATTTACATATTTAAACTGCAAACATTTGCCTATAAAATTCTCTTCCAAATCATCTGAGTATATATTATAAAGAATAGTTACATATTTATATCTGATTTTTAAAATAATTATGAATCCAAAAACTGAAAGAATATCATACGTACATCTTCTTTTATTCCTATTAGTAGTTTATCAATCATTAGTAGGTTTTGATTACTTATCATTATTAAATCATTCTACATTTTTTTAAATCTTTCTCTAGCAAGTGGCAGCAATAACGAAATTTAATTTCAACGATACAAACTCAACGCTTATAAATGCAATTAGTTTTCAAGTTACTACCCAGGAATGTAAAATGAACATATTTTGTCCTTGTTTGTCCAAAAGTTAGTGCAAAAAAAATTGAAAAACTTTCAAAATTTATTTATTATTCTAAAAAATGCAGACAAAAACTAAAAGAACTTAAAGTTCTTCCACAAAACCTAACATTAGCAAAATAAATCTTATTCATATAAAAATAAAAACATTTGGTGTACTTTTTGAAAAAAAATGGTACTTCGGTGAAATATATTGACCTAATCTAACATTTGGTCAGGTAGGAAGTCTATGCCTGCGCCATTATCGTCCACATATTCATAATCGTCATCTTTGGTGCCTTCACATCGCTTGCAGTTAAAGTATGGACTTTCCCGTTATTATTACATGGCCCCGATTCTGAATTTCACGCTTTAATCCATTTCAAAAGTATTTCCAATTTATGGAACAAGTGCCGCATTTAGCAGAGTTATTTTTTTTCCATCTCTGGCTTTTTCCAATATGAGCCCGTTCTTTTAAAGAAGAATCATTCGACTGAACAGCTGATGTAGAACCTATCAACCGTGGTTGTAGAGGAGTCGTGGTAAGACAAAGGGTCGTTCAAATCTTGTTATGGCTGCAGATCCTGTACAGTGCAAACATCAGTTCCAGGTGCAATCTTTTTACCTCATTTACGTTTTTTTTTGTCAGATGTTCCACGATGTTCTTGGAGCAACTCCACTAAGCTTTGATCAAAAACTCTACCCACTTCTTCACGGTCTACTTCAAGTCCAGTAGGAATGCGTTTTAGAACTTCATGGGGATTTATGCTAGTTTTTGTTTATAAATTAGTTTTGGAGATAATAAAAATTCAAGGTTATTTATTTAATTTTTAAGAAATTGCCAAGAGTGCGATTGTTTGGGTTTTATATTAGTTCATTTTGTGCGTGTATGACAATTTTAGATATATTTATTTAAACTTTAGAATGATAAAGTAAAAATTCAGCACTTGTCTTGTAGGTTGAATTGTTTGTTTATGCTAAATTACCTTAACCACCAGAAGGTCGTCTATGCAATACTATACACAAGAGAAAGCGTATTCATCAGCCTAAATAAATAAAAAAAAACTTCCATCAAGTCACTAAAATTAAACACAGAAGACTAATTACATTAATTAAAATTCCTTCAGTCTAATCTGTTTCTTTCCATCACAGGGGTAAACGCAATTCTCATTCAATTCACGCTCATTAATTCATTGGCGGATACCAATAACCCTTCAATCTCTTTCTGTGGACATGGCCTTGCAGTGCAGCAACTTTCCTGTAGTCAATTTCAAATCCATTTTTAAATTACACACACACACACACACACACACACACACACACACACACACACACACACCACCACCACGCACGCACGCACCACGCACGCCACGCACCCCACCACCACCCGCACGCAAACACGACACACCACACACCACACACACACACACACCCAAACACACACACACACACACACAAACACACACACACACACACACACACAACACACAAACACACACACACACACACACAAACACACAAACACACACACACACACACACCACCCCCAAAACACACCCAAAACACACACACCACACCACAACACCACACCACCAACCCACACACACACACACACACCACCACACCACCACACACACGCCACACACACACCCCACACACACGCCACCCACAAACACACCCACACACACACACACACACCCACCACACAACACACGCACACGCACACCACACACGCACACACCACACACACACCACACGCACACACCACAACGCACCAGCACAACCACACCACCACACACACAGCAACGCACACACACACACACACACACACACACAACACACGAACACACATGACACCACACAACACCACACACACACACACACGCACACCAACGACCACAACACACACACACACACACACACACACACACACACACACAACACACACACGCACGCACACGCACACGCACACACGCACACACACGCACACACACACACGCACACACGCACACACGCACACACGCACACACGCCACACGCACACACGCACACGCACACACACACGCACACACTACACACGCACACACACACACACACACACACCACACACACACACACACACACACACACACACACACACACACACACACACACACACACGACACACACACACACGGACACACAGACGGACACACAGGACACACACACACACAGGCACACACGGACACACAACGACACACGCACACACGCACACACGGACACACACGACACACACGGACACACACGGACACGACACACACACACACACACAGCACACACACACACACACGGACACACACAACACACACGGACACACACGGACACACACACACACACACACACACACACGGACACACGGACACACACGGACACACACGAACACACACGCACGCACACACGGACACACACGCACGCACGCACCCACGCACGCACGCGCGCACGCACGCGCGCACGCACACACGCATACACGCACACACGCACACACGCACACACGCACACACACACACACACACACACACACACACACAATAAACAGGCACACGCACACGAACATACACGTCCAGACCCAGACGCACGCGGAAACGCACACACACAGATGCACATGCACATGCACATACACACACTCGTGCACATATACGTACAAGCAAGGACGCATGAAAACGTAAATACACGTATACGCCGACACATGCACACATATACACTTTCACACATACACACACACGCACACACACGCACACACACACACACACACACATACACACATACACACATACACACACACACACACACACACACACACTCACACACACACACATGCTTGCACACCCACACTTACATGAAAACGCACATGCACATCCGCGTGCAAACACTCACACGCATACATGCGCACGCACATGCATACTCACACACCACACACACGCACCACACACGCACACACCACACACCGACACACGCGCACACACCCACACACACACACACACACACACACACACACACATACACACACACACCACACACACACACACACACACACACACACACACACACACACACACACACACACACACACACACACACACAGGACACACACACGGACACACACGGACACACACGACACACACGGACACACAGGCACACACGGACACACAGGCACACACGGACACACACGGACACACACGGACACACACGGACACACTCGGACACACACGGACACACACGGACACACACGGACACACGGACACACACGGACACACACGAACACACACGGACAACACGGACACACGGACACACACGGACACACACGGACAAACGCGGACACACCGGACACACGCGGAGATACGGACACACACGGACACACACGGACACACACGGACACACACGGACACACACGGACACACACGGACACACACGGACACACACGGACACACACGGACACACACGGACACACACGGACACACACGGACACACACGGACGCACACGGACACACAGGGACACACACGGACACACACGGGCACACACGGACAAAATTGTTGAAGATCCTTATCATGAATCGATATACAAATGCCGAGATGACCGACATGCACTACATTTGTGGACTAGCTGATGGGAATGCATTAGAAGCTAGGCGGTTGTATACTGAAAGATTTCCGGGCCGTATTACTCCTGATATAAAAACTTTCGAATGTATTCATCGGCGTCTTTATGAAACTGGCACATTAAGACGAAATGGTGGAGCAGGAAGGCCAAGAACAGCAAGAACGGTAGAGCTGGAAGAGGATGTGCTGTACATGATTGAAGAAGATCGAGGTACTTCTACTCGAAAAATTGCTGACGCTTTAGATGTAAGTAATGGGACTATTTGGCACATTCTTAAGGAAAATTTGTTGTATCCATTCCATATACAACGCATTCAAGCACATCTTCCTGCTGGTTTCCCTCCTCGAATTGCATTCTGTCAATGGCTTTTGCACAAAATTGTTCAAATCCCTCAACTCCTGATGTTGATTTTGTTCACCGATGAAGCGAGTTTTCAAGAAATGCAATACGGAATTTCCATAATTACCATGTATGATGTGAAGAAAATCCATATGAGATTGTTGAAGATCGTTTTCAATATCAGTTTTCTTTGAACGTTTGGATTGGGATAGTGGGTGTCTGCCTAATTGGACCGGTATTTCTACCCGGGAGACTTACCTGGAAAACACGCTGCCTGGATTTTTGGAGGACGTACCATTAGCAATTAGAGATGCAGTGTGGTATATGCACGATGGCACACCAGCCCACTTTAGTCAAGTAGCTCGTGATTTCTCAACACAAGCATACGGAAATCGTTGGATTGGCCGGGGTGGACCTCATTTATGGCCTGCACGTTCCCCGGACTTAAATCCCCTTGTTTTTTCCTGTGGGGCTATTTGAAGTCCTTGGTGTACGCTACTCCATTGGAAAACGTAGAAGACTTAAGAAATCGAATCATTGCTGGTGCAACTCAATTAAAACAGGTGCTTTTGAGAGAGTTCGCCAGTCAATGAGGAGAAGATTGGATTCTTGAATCCGAGCCGAGGTGGTCACTTTGAACAGTATTTGTAATTTTTGGTTGGTAAAATTTTTGGTTTGGTGAAATATTTGTTTTTGCCTTTGAATGAAACCCTTGATCTTTAAAACTTTTTTTCTGTAATAAATGGACATGCACCAAAATGTGTTTTTTACTCAAAAACGGCACGTTGTACGATAAAAACTCAAGAGAGCTTTTTCTTCACAATTGAACAAAGAATCAAAAAATATTTTTTATTTTTAGAGAAATCAGCGGCATCCTACTTTTATCTTGAAAAATAGCCTGTGACGTGCCAATACGCGCGTCAATGGTACGAATGAAACATCGTGTTGTATTGCAAAGTATGCGTCTCCCACAGCTATTGACACGCGTAAAATTTCATTATGATATCTCAAGTCGTTTTGGAAAAATCTAATTTTGACTGTTTTTTAAAATTAAACATCAACACGATGTAGATCGGTAACGAAGCGTTTGCGGATCTATGTTTATAGGAACTTTATTGTATAAAATAACCTAGGCAATCACCCCCTTTAATATTACCGCATCTTTTTAAACACTGTATATATATATATATATATATATATATATATATATATATATATATATATATATATATATATATATATATATGACACACACACACACACACACACACACACACACACACACACACACACACACACACACACATACATACACGCCGGATAAGGGTGCGGAGCGGCTTTATCTCGATAACGGTAAGGCCTAGAGGTTTAGGAAGAAATCCTTATAAGTTGTGCCAGTAAGAGAAATGACTGGAAATTCTTTTGAAGTTTGTAACTCGACCGATAGGGAACGTAACTGCTACGAAGAAACATAAAATTCATGCTATTTCGGACAATTGGGTTTTGAGCTGTAACTTTGAAAGTATCCTTTGGGAGCTTGGGATCGTTTTGCTTTGCGACATTTTTCGGTATTTCTCATAATAAAGGAGGGGAGGCCAATACATTATCAAATATTTACATTTTGATTTCTCCTGAACCACTCAGCGGCTTGTTTGAAATAGCAATTTATAGTCTTTTGAAGGAAGTCTTTGCTGGCACGTTGAGTTTTAAACAAATGAACTAGAGGACATTACATGCAGCGATTACACATTTTTGTGACTTTTGAGAAAACTAAATAAAACGGTACTATTTACTTGACAGACCATTACGTGGCTTAAAATTATTTAAATTTTAGTGAAAACACCTTTGCGACCTTTGTGACGCATTGCTGAATTTTTAATAAAAAACCTTTCAAAATCAGTTTTCAAAATATGTTGACGATGGCAGTAGATATGCTATACCGATCCTGACTCACTTTTGTCACAAGATTTGTCACCACATTTGGAAAAAGTCACCAGAAAAGTCACTAGATTTCAAGGTTGGTAACATTGCCTGCTTCAAGGTCACCGCAGGCCACGTGGTAGGTTGGTAACCCTGTCTCTTCAAGGTCATAGATTCAAGGCCACGTGGTAGGAAAGGTTGGTAACCCTGATGAGTTTCTTCAAGGTCGCATTGCTTCAAGGCCATGCTCGCACGTTATCTTCAAGGTCAAATGCCCCGTACATTATTTCTCAAGGTCACTGAAGACTGAAGACTCGAAAAAATCACCAGAAAAGTCACTAGATTTCAAGGTTGGTAACATTGCCTGCTTCAAGGTCACCGCAGGCCACGTGGTAGGTTGGTAACCCTATCTCTTCAAGGTCACCGCTTTAAGGCCACGTGGTAAGAAAGGTTGGGAACCCTGCTGAGTGCCTTCAAGGTCATATTGCTTCAAGGTCACGCTCGCACGTTCCCTTCAAGGTCACACGCTCCGTGCATTAGTGCTGAAGGCCATTGAAGTAACTAGATTTGGAAAAGTCACAAGAAAAGTTACTAAATTGTTTTTCAAGGTCATTGAAGTAACTAGATTCGAAAAAGTCACTAGAAAAGTTACTAGATTGTTTTTCAAGATCATTGAAGCAGATTGTCTACGTCAATTGTAGGTTATCCCGCACATTACCTGCATCTATTCCTCAAGGTCATTGTCTACGTACGTGGTTTCCAAGGTCATCACATTGCCTACGTAAAAACTAAAGGCCTTAGTCTTCAAAGCCAGGAAATGGTCACCAATCAATTCTCTAGCTGAGTGTTAATTGGTCACGCCCCTCAGGAAGTTTATTGAGCTCTGTCTCAATCATTGTTTTCTATGCATATTTCAAGGTCATCAAGCAATTATTGGAAATTTACTATGGTCACGCCCCCCAGAAAAGTGCCCTCAAGTGGTTCCGTTCCCTAAAACAGGTAGCCGTTTTCCAAAACAGGTAACCGTTTCCTAAAGACAGGTAGCCGTTTCCTAAAGCAGGGGGTCCGTTTCCCAAAACAGATAGCTGTTTCGCAACACAAGTAACCGTTTCCCCCCATTTCAAGATCACACATATGAGAAAAGAACAACAGCGATTCACTGTTCTGTCATGATTCCTAAAAATAGATTGTTATCCAGCTATCCCAACCATTTCAGGCTCAATTCTAGGAAATCAACTTTCAAGAACAACGGGGATCCATTGTTCAGGCCGACGCTTCAAAGTACATGCTTACAATTTTTAAGGTCACACCTTTGAGAAAAGAACAAAGACGATCCATTGTTCCGTTATAATTTCTAAAAATAGATTGTTATCTAGGTACCCCCCACCTCAATTCTGAGAAATCAACTTTCAAGAACAAAGGCGATCTATTGTTCAAGACGATACTTCAAGGTCTATGCTTATAATTTTCAAGGTCACACCTCTGATAAAAGAACAAAGGCGATTCACTGTTTTGGCTGAGTCATAGCTTCTGAAATTCTGAGAAATCAACTTTCAAGAACAAAGGTGATCCATTGTTCAAACTAATGCTTCATTTGATGTACTGTCACTTAACATTTTGTAATACCTTTGCTGGATCATATCTATTTTATCTATTATTTGTTTTTCACATTCAATTTCCATCAACTGATTTTCGTTTAATGTGGTCCACACCACATCATCTTTCCTAATAGGTATTTTCATCGCTTCATTATAATGTTTAATAGCCATACATTCAGCTTACTTTGAGACTTATAACAAACCTAAGCAAGCCTTGAGGTATCATTGTTGTTTATGCTAAGCATGTTTCAAGGTCATCAAGCAATTCTTGGAAGTTTACTTTGGTCACGCTTCCCCAGTGCCCTCAAGTGGTTCCGTTCCCCAAATACAGATAGACGTTTCCCAAAGCAGGTAGCCGTTTCTTAAAACAGGTAGCCGTTTCCTAAAAACAGGTAGCCGTTTCCCCATTTCAAGGTCACACCTCTGAGAAAAGGACAAAGGCGATTCATTGTTCCGACCGAGTTATAAAAATAGATTATTATCTAGATACCCCCCACCTCAATTCTGAGAAATCAATTTTCAAGAACAAAGGCGATCCATTGTTCAAACCGACGCTTTAAGGTCTATGCTTATAATCTTCAAGGTCACACTTCTGATAAAAAACAAAGGCGATCCATTGTTCTGGTCGAGTTATAATTTGTAAAAATAGGTTGTTATCCAGCTACCCCCACCGTTTCAGATCTGAGAAATGAACTTTCAAGAACAAAGGCGATCCATTGTTCAAGCCGATGCTTCAAGGACATATAAGTCACAGTGTGTTGAGATCAGTCGGTTAGTAAGTTGTTAAACATGGAATTAGCAGGTTTAAACCAAAGCACCTATTGCAAACTCTATAAATATGCATGTGACCTAGAGATATCGAAAAAATATAAAGTTGTTAATGTCACCGTAATCAATACGAGGTATGGTGAACGTATAGTGTTAGAAACAGAGGAGTTTAAATGTGTTTTACCTCAGCGCTTTTATGAGTATTTCAAAGAAGAAAATCGAATTGAGGAATTTAAAACGATGCTAAATACAAAGGATGTATGCATGTGTAGTCTGGGTGCAGTCGGAAAAACGATAAACTCACACTTCTGATAAAAGAACAAAGGTGATCCATTGTTCTGGTCGAGTTATAATTTCTAGATTGTTATCCAGCTACCCCCACCGTTTCAGGTCTGAGAAATCAACTTTCAAGAACAATGGCGATCCATTGTTCAAGCCGATGCTTCAAGGGCATATAAGTCACATTGTGTTGAGATCAGTCGGTTAGTAAGTTGTTAAACATGGAATTAGAAGGGTTAAACCAAAGCACCTATTGCAAACTCTATAAAAATACATGTGACCTATAGATGTCGAAAAAATATAAAGTTATTAATGTCACGGTAATCAATACGAAGTATGGTGAACGTATAGTGTTAGAAACAGAGGAGTTTAAATGTGTTTTACGTCAGCGCTTTTACGAGTATTTCAAAGAAGAAGAAAATCGAATTGAGGAATTTAAAACGATGCTGAGTGCAGTCGGAAAAACGATAAACATAACATTTAGTACATCCAACCATATGTAAACATGCTTATTTCGAAAATAGTGTTTAGTCGTAGTGCAGTTGTCTTGCAAGCAGCAATAAAATCACTCCTGGAACGATCTGGAGGTTCACTGCCGGATACTTCATACCGTTGCGGTAACAATATGATTATTAAAGAATAAAGACATTAAGTGTTGTGAATATGGTGTTCTTTTTCATGTTAAAGAGACGTAGATTTCACCAGCACCTCCACCATTTGCTTTAAATTTCAAGGTCACGCCATATTACAATTCAGAGAAATAATTTTCAAGCTCCCAATCCTGTCCGATCTTATCCGATCTTATCCATATTTTAACCCCGAATGCAACTGGTGCATCTATATAAGGAGAGTGCAATCATGATGAATAATTTTACGGTAAACCTAAAGTGCTGTGAAGAGCAATTAGATATTAGTTAAAGTTATAAATAGATGTCTGACACTTGCATAAAAGGGAAACTTATGCGTCGAATTGTGCGGTTTAATTAAACTACACATGCGTTCTTGTGCATTTAAAATTCTGAAATTGTGTTCCAAGCGATTTTGAAAATTGTGCATATGTTTTGCGAGTACTCATAAGTAGTTAAAAGTTAGGTACGGGGTCACGCTACAGAGGCGATGATTGTACAGGGATTCAAAACGGCAAAACATGTATTTACACCCAAAGAGCTACCAATATACAATGGAAATCAAGCTGCCCATTTTGTGTTCAAACCACCATTTCCTTGGAACGTCTTATATGTAGAATTTCAACGACAAGCCGTCTGGTTAATCAATAATCATCACTGCATCAAATGGGGATCTGGATATACCTCTACACATCTCTTTCCACATATACTTCGTGAACTAATATCGGTAACAGATGATGTGTACGTTAAAGGGCGAGAAAAAGCCGATTACATTCGAAAAATATTGAGACAGTCAGTTATACAAATTGAAGAGCAACCAGCTTTACCCAAAATGAAAACAACTTGTTTCTTTCATACACAAACAACCTGTAATTGTGCTTTGACGAATGTACACTTTTTATACAATAACTATGTAAGACAATATCAGTAAAAGGTTTATGAAATGTGTGTGCTGATAGGGGTTACAAGTAAGGGGGAAAAGTTTGTAATATTTACAGTCAAATGCAATTATATATATATATATATATATATATATATATATATAAATATATATAATATATATATATATATATATATATATATATATATATATTATTTTAAGTGTATTATTTCATGTAAAGCTACGTCCTCTGATGCAAACTATTTCTGTGGTTATACCCCACCCTATCCATCTAGGGAAACAATGTTAAGGAATCAAGTCAAATTTTAGCATTCCTTGGAGGTAAAATTCTTGGAAATATTTTTTTCGATATCTATAGGTCACATGCATTTTTATAGAGTTTGCAATAGGTGGTTTGGTTTAACCCTACTAATTCCATGTTTAACAACTTACTAACCGACTGATCTCAACACACTGTGACTTATATGTCCTTGAAGCATCGGCTTGAACAATGGATCGCCTTTGTTCTTGAAAGTTGATTTCTCAGACCTGAAACGGTGGGGGTAGCTGGATAACAATCTATTTTTAGAAATTATAACTCGACCAGAACAATGGATCGCCTTTCATCTTTTATCAGAAGTGTGACCTTGAAAATTGTAAGCATAGACCTTAAAGCGTCGGTTTGAACAATGGATCGCCTTTGTTCTTGAAAATTGATTTCTCAGAATTGAGGTGGGGGGTCGGAACAATGAATCGCCTTTGTCCTTTTATCAGAGGTGTGACCTTGAAATGGGGAACGGCTACCTGTGTTGCGAAACGGCCATCTGTTTTGGGAAACGGCTACGTGTTTTTAGGAAACGGCTACCTGTTTTAGGAAACGGCTACCTGCTTTGGAAACGTCTATCTGTATTTGGGGAACGGAACCTCTTGAGGGCACTGGGGAAGCGTGAGCAAAGTAAATTTCCAAGAATTGTTTGATGACCTTGAAACATGCTTAGCATAGACAGCAATGATACCTCAAGGCTTGCTTAGGTTTGTAATAAGTCTCGAACAATGTCTTGAAGTAAGCTGAATGTATTGCTAGTAAACATTATAATGAAGCGATGAAAATACCTATTAGGAAAGATGATGTGACATGGACCACATTAAACGAAAATCAGTTGAAGGAAATTGAATGTGAAAAACAAATAAATATAAAATAGATTTGATCCAGCAAAGGTATTACAAAATGTTAAATGACAGTACATCAAACTTCCTATAATATGTATATTTACTTAAATCGATTTTTTATCTGTAGATATGAATATTGCGGTTAATAAATTATAAGTTTTATAAAAAATATTTTACTTGTTAGATGACCTTAAAGCATCAGTCTGAACAATGGATCGCCTTTGTTCTTGAAAGTTAATTTCTCAGAATATCAGAAGCTATGACTCAGCCAAAACAATGAATCGCCTTTGTTCTTTTATCAGAGGTGTGACCTTGAAAATTATAAGCATAGACCTTGAAGCGTCGTCTTGAACAATGGATCGCCTTTGTTCTTGAAAGTTGATTTCTCAGAATTGAGGTGGGGGGTATCTAGATAACAATCTATTTTTAGAAATTATAACGGAACAATGGATCGTCTTTGTTCTTTTCCCAAAGGTGTGACCTTGAAAATTGTAAGCATAGACTTTGAAGCGTCGGCTTGAACAATGGATCCCCTTTATTCTTGAAAATTGATTTCCTAGAATTGAACCTGAAATGGTTGGGATAGCTGGATAACAATCTATGTTTAGGAATCATGACAGAACAATGAATCGCTTTTGTTCTTTTCTGATAAGTGTGGCCTTGAAATGGGGAGAAAAGGCTACCTGTGTTGCGAAACACCTATCTGTTTTTAGGAAACGGCTACCTGTTTTCGAAAACGGCTACCCGTTTTAGGGAACGGAACCACTTGAGGGCACTTTTCTGGTGGGCGTGACCAGACTAAACTTCCAAGAATTGCTTGATGACCTTGAAACATGCATAGATAACAATGATTGAGACAGAGCTCAATGAACTTCCTGAGGGGCGTGACCAATTAACACTCAGCCAGAGAATTGATTGGTGACCATTTCCGGGATTTGAAGACTAGGGTCTTTAGTTTTTACGTAGGCAATGTGATGACCTTCGAAACCACGTCCGTAGACAATGACCTTGAAGAATTGATGCAGGTAATGTGTGGGATAACCTACAATTGACGTGGACAATCTGCTTCAATGATCTTAAAAAACAATCTAGTAACTTTTCTAGTGACTTTTTCAAATCTAGTTACTTCAATGGCCTTGAGGACTAATGCACGGAGTATGTGACCTTGAAGAGACTCAGCAGGTTTACTGACTTTTCTGGCGACTTTCTCTAAATGTGGTGACAAATCCAGTGACAAAAGTTAGTCAGGATCGGTATAGCATATCTACTGATGGCCATAAAGATAGGCAACGTCCGATTGAAAAACTGACATGTTAGACATGGCAACAAGTTGCCATGAAAAGGTGTTTGTACTTTTGCTCATTTATAATAACGCCAGAAAGTTAAACCGAAATTTAAAAAATTTTAAGAAAAATCTCACCATCGATTATTTTGAGTACTGATTGGCAGGAATTTACTCTTAATAAGTTTACGGTACATTATTATGATAGGTCACCAAAACTTATGCATTATTGGTAATACTAACAGAATTATTGATGCTTTATGCTTTAATCACGTTTTTAAACATCCCTTCGTCATAAGTAATTACTTATTTTATAACCTAACGATCTTATATGATGGTTTGTTTATGTGAGCATATATTAAAACAGCTAGATACAGCTAGATAAAATCTTACGAAACATATTCATTTTTAAACGGTACAAATGATATCAAAGTATAATGTAACATTTCAGCGTTTTGAAAGATATAACATTTATTAATGCATAAATAAGCCAGAAACAAGGGTAAATGCAAATTTTCAATACAAATCCCAAACATAGATAAATACTCAATGAATATTAATCATCTAGTATCTGTGTTTCGAATTTGTCAACCCTTGCAAATGTGGATATTTAGGTACACTAAACAATCGTCTTAAATGATTTCCATTGTATCCCAACAAGGTTAAATTAAATTTCTGAAACCAAATAAATTAATTTTGTATTATTGAGAGGTTCTTTAGGATTTCCAATTAGATTATTTGTGAACCTTCCTCACAATTCTCATTTATGCGTGACGTAAAAACAATCTGAAATTTTTAATCAGCGTTTAACGTTTTTTTTTTAACTTTTCTTCATACTAAAGTTATATTTTAGGAATATATGTTTTCAAATAGTTCCAGAAAAACATTTTACATGATCCTGTAATGTTTATTATACATACAAAACTCTACATTTCATATTTAAAATGCACTGGTTACTTTTAAAATCTAAAAATTTTTCGTTTGTAAGACTGATTTTAAGGCAATCTGCTATTGTGTTAAAGTGCTTTAATATTCACCAACATAAAATAACTTATCTGTTTAAGACACTAATGATTTTTTTCAACTTTAATCAGTTAAGAACAAAAAAAAATACAACAACAAAATTTTCTTTTAGGTCCATATTTTTTACTTTTTTTCATACCATTATCTTCAGTTACAGGTACCGTTCACAGTAAATCTTTCGTTTTACCGTTTTCTGCAAGCTATAACACGGATAACATTTTCTGCACAAGTGCGAATGAAACGATAGCAGTGGAATTCACTCTCCCCAACATACCTAATTAAAAATGCCACTAAAGCTTATTGTAACATGTCAGGTTTTTTTGGTTCAAAACGATGACAGCCGCAACAGTTGGTTAGAATCGTAACGTTGAGACGTGTCGAATCGTAACGTAGATAACGTTTTATGCACGGAATTTATTTTAGTGTAACTTGTAAGTTTGGTGTAAATCTTACGCCACTGGAATGTGCTAAGATATTGTTAATCTTTGATGTAAATTTAGGCCAACAAGTACGGCACAGGAGCAGCCCTCCACTTGCCGTGCTGTTACTGTTTAAAAAGGAATTTACATTTAGAATTAATGTAAAAGAGTAGCGCTGTCATCAGTTAATATTGGGCAGATTAAATGGTTGAACATTTTCTTGGGTTGTGGGTGGCTTCGGAGAAATGATTGTTTTTATGCAAGGGAATATAACAAATGTTATCTCGATTCTTGAAAATCGGGATTTTGTTGTTGTTGCTTGTATACTTTTCTTGTGAGAAATATCGAGTTTGCGTTCTAGTATAGAAAATTTTATCGGTAGTAACGAGACATGACGTGATATAGAGGGTGGTATAGAGGATTTTGTTTTAGTTCTTTCAGTTAGTCAGTCTAGTGAGTTGATAGAGAGAGATTCTGTTTGATGATATAGCAGACAGTGCGCGCAAATATACCCACTATTCAGCCAGTATTTATCTAAAGATACCGTGAGGGAATTAGCCTTTCACTGCTTGAGGACTATAGATAGAATTCAATCACCCCAGAGAGATTTTTTGTGTTAGTGTTCCGTCGATTACTAATAACATTTTCGTTTCCATTGAGAAGCGAAATTGCGCATTTTTTGTAACTTGGAAAGAAAAGATCTTTCGGAAACTTGTTAAAACTGCGAATTGAAGGCAATTAATAAAATTGTGTTTATTTTATTTTTCTTGTTGCATATGTATGCTTTTGATTGTAATTTGTTAAGATATTCTAGTTACAGAAACGCTTTCGCTTGTTTACTTTATCGTTTATTTGACGGTAATCAGTTCTGTAATTTGCGTTTTAATAATTTTTTGAAAGTAGATTTAAAAATTTAGTTTACCAGAACAATTTGGATTAATCAAAATCATCGCTTTGATTAATTTAGATTTGAGATGTATTAGTTTGATCTTGATCAATAAACAAGTGTAATTAGGTGTATTATTGTGAAACTGTCTATTGTGTGATTTCCATCCAACTCACAGCGACAGTGGTAAAATTATTTGTTGATTTCGCCAATTCAATAATCAGCCTTGGCAGTGACAAAGAAATTTTTTTGTTTTGTTTAAGATTTTGACCAAAGCCTTAAGCATTGGGTAGAATTAAGATTAGCATTTTTTACTATAGAAATTCATTAATAAGGTTAACGTCAAGTAGAGTAAAATTGAACTTTACAATTAGTCTCGCAGCACGCATACGAGATTTTTGATTGAGTACGAATATTTAAAAAGTTGTATGCTCCAGAGCACTTTTGCTGATTAATCTGGTTAATGTTATGAAAGGTAAATAAGTTTTTGTTTGTATTGGACTTTGCCGTGGAGTACTAGCGTTTATTTGTGGTCTAACTAATGCCATATTTTTGATTTTAACTAAACCGGCGCCCTTTGCTGAAAAAATGCATAACTATCTGTAGCAATTTACGTTGTAAAATTTAGTAGTGGAGCTGAAACATTGTTTGTTTACTGCCATATACCGTTTTGGGCATGAAACGTTAAAAACGTTTACAAGTAAAGTTGATTTGCCAATAAATTGGAAATTGTTTGTTGTGGTAAAACTTTTAAATAATTTTGAACAAAGTGTTTACACAGATTTCAAATAATCGTTGTGTTAAGTAAATATTGTATAAAAATCCGCGTGATAGTAAAAGAGTGGTCCTTTTGACTAAATAGAGGTGAACTAAAGCGAAAATTGTCAAATATTATCGATGTTGAGTTAAATATGTGTACGTTTGTTAACGACATAAAGCAAATGTAGTATGTAAAAGTGAGATTCTACTTACGAAGTGCATTAAAGTATTAAGTTCAGTAAGCAACATCAAACAAGTCATTTAATAAAAATTGTCTGAGTAATGAGAGAGTAAATGGACGTAAGTACGCGGAAAATATTAGCGCCGGCAGATATAAACCCGATTGTGCGCGAATACACAATTCCAAGTCTTAATTATAGGAGTTCAACCCCGTTAATTACGATACGTTGTTTAAAAGAAGTAAGCAATTAAGTAAGGCCAATCTTGTATACTAATGTGCAGCGAATGATTGATTTTTCTAAGAAGGGCTATTGCGATTATTGTAATTTAATTAGGCTATAAGGACAATTAAGTCCAATCACTACATTTTATTATGCGTAAAGTTTAAGACTAAAATTAGGTTTAGTAGGTACAAATCTAATTAGGATATCCTCTTGTTTTGTTGTTGCTTCATTGCGAAAGCAATGTACATTTATTCTACTATAGACAATTTGTTTAATAAAATTAACCATTCAACTCATTCTTTTATTTGGACTGTAATAGAGCTTCCCCAAAAATTTATTTTGAGGCTTACTTGAAGCAAATAATTTAAGTGTTTCACACCTCAATTGAACCTGAATTGCCCAATTTACAGAATTTAAAAGAATTTCCGAATTTGTAACTTAGGTGATAGAAATATCTTTTAAAAAATAAAAATCGAAATATTTCGTCCAAATTCATTCAGATGTGTAAATGATAGCTATTTTGAAATCTGGATAATTAGCTTTTAGGGGGCGTTGTTGTATTACACGTCTGAAATTCGGCACAGGTGCATGAATTAGGTAGTAGTTAACACAATTTCTAAATAATATTTTACTGTAAAATCACTTTGAATTATACGTTACGTAACCGAAACACAACATATAAAACAAAAATTCAGTCCGAAGCAAAGCATAAAAAAAAACTGTAACCCCACGCAATAGTACTCAATACTACAGCGAGTACTTCAACAACTCAACCAGCCAAATTGAACCTGAATTCCGAATCTATAGCATTTAAAAAATTTTCCGAACTTTTAACTTATGTGATTGAAATATATTAAAGAAAAATAAGTAAAAAAATAGTTTTAAAAAACGCTTTTATTTCCAAAAGTACTAAAAAGAATAAAATAATTTTATCTTAGTAACATCAAACATTTTTGTGACTAAAAATAAATGTTGCTTTGTGGTGCCTTGCACTTCATTGTTTGTGTAGGTGTTGATAGGCTTTGTTATAAGTATAAGATATCATGTATGCTCCACATTTTTAATCACAAAAATTTTGGAAAGTAAAAAAATTATTTTATTTTTTTAGTATATTTAATAAAGTTTTTCAAAAAGTTTTTTTTACTTATTTTATTTTCATTTTTAGTCGCTTGGTAAGTTCCAACAAAGAAAGAAACTCAATTTTTCAAGACCCTAGTTTTATAAACAAAAATTTCGAACTTACCTGCCGAAATTCAGCTCAACCGGAGATCGGAAAATACTTTGAGACCCCCAGGCGCAGACCCTTGATGTTAAACCCAACTTGTCTTATATTTTTGTGTATGGTCTTATGCTAAAAGCATAAGTACTGAATTTCAATTAGTTATAAATAAAAATATCGACCATATTTGGCCAAATTTTCAATATGACTTAGAAACTCAACTTGTCGATCATTTGTGTGTATTGGATTATAAAATATATATATATATATATATATATATATATATATATACCGTGCCCAAGACAAAGGATGCCACTATGGGGATCTCGAAACGGTAAGAGATGGAAGGTCGATTAAATGAACAAAAGCTACGCATTTGAGAGGATGTATTAATGGTCTTTGTAGAACTCGAATATCTCTTTTAGTGTTTGAGATATTTGAAAAAAATTTGATTTTCTGATTTTCGTTTTTATTTTTTTGTGAACTTATTTGAACAGCTACCAAGAAAAGAAGAGCACATTTTCATTGCCACTTTTCTAGCCCTCCTTAATGCTGTTATTCAATTTTTGATACAACGTTTCGTTTGTTAGCAACCATCATCAACTTTATTTTTTTAAATACACGAAAAATTATTTTTGCCATATTTAAATTCTCTCCTTGATTCTGAATTCAACGATATATCACACTTTATATTTTTGATACGTTTCGGATGAGAAAATTCATATTCAATGTAAAACATCGAAAACGTACAGTTAAAACTAATACTAGAAACATTAGAAAACCGTAAAATTATTATAAAATTATGTTTTGTAATTTTAAATGATAGACAAATAAAAAACAAATTTATTTTAAAGGTTAATAAACTCACAAAAGATTCCCGTTATTCTCTAAACATAAATAGCATCTTCTAACTGTAGCATCTAAAACATTCTTCGGCATTTGAGGAATAATACTAGCAAGCGCTTCGAGAACTAATCTTTGTAAAATTTCTTCGTTTTCAATATCGTTTTCATAAATGTAATTTTTAATGTATCCCCAAAGAAAAAAATCCAAAGGTGGTATGTCTGGAGAACGGGCTGGCCACAGTGCATTTGCATGAATGCCAATACATCTTTGTGGAAATCTAACTGACAGGTATTCTCCGACAACTCTGGAATTATGTGCTGGTGCACCATCCTGCATAAACCAGCAACCTTCAACTTCTTGGAAAGGCAAACCATTCAAAGCTATCTCTAATTGATTTTGGAGTAAAATTTGGTAACGTTCAGAATTTAAGGACTCGTGGTAAATGAAAGGACCTATAATTCGAGTACCGAATATAGCAGCCCACGTATTAATTCCGAAACGGTGTTGGTGTTTGGCCGTTTTGTACAGACGTGGATTTACTCTGCCCAATAATGAGCATTTCTACGATAAAAAATTCCATTATTATTAACCATACTTTCATCGAACCATATTATTTTATTCGGAAAATATTCATTGTCTTGAGATTGACGTGTATACCATTCGCAAAATATTCTATTCTTTCTGGGTCACCTGGTAGAAGTCCTTGGCAAATTCTAAATTTATATGGATGTGCTGTGGAATGGGCTATGCCAGTTGCCTCTTCAATTCTCCTAGTGGAAACCTCTGGATTTTCCGTTACAGCTAATAAAACGGTATTGGCTTTTTCTTCAGTGCAAGGTTTTTTGCGAGATTTTACAGGTTTTTTGAACGCACCATATTCTTTTATATTAACTGCTAATGCGCGAAAGGTTCTTTTGTGAGGTTGACGCCTTTCTGGATATTTGTTTAAAACCATTTTTTTTGCTTCAGAACAATTACGTTGACACAAAATGTAACACGTCAGTATATCGAAATTTTCATTATTTGAAAAATGTACTCCTATCATATTGTTTTTAGGTAAACACAAAATGTAATTTACTCAAAGACCACCGAACAAACGTAATACGGACAACAATCAGTTATGACAGGTAGGTAAACAAAATGCAAAGCCAAATTATTTTTATCAAATGCATCAGTACGACGGAAGATGTATTTTAACTGTTTAATTAATAGTATTTTCACGAAATACATACTTGTGAATTATTTTATTCGCAACAGGCATTAGAAAATGAGAAAACATTATTTTATAATAATTTTACAGTTTTCTAATGTTTCTAGTATTAGTTTTAACTATATGTTTTCGATGTTTTACATTGACTATGAATTTTCTCATCCGAAACATATCAAATATATAATGTGTGATATATCGTTGAATTCAGAATCAAGGAGAAAATTTAAATATGGCAAAAATAATTTTTTCGTGTATTTAAAAAAATAAGGTTGATGATTCGCTAACAAACGAAACATTGTATCAAAAATTAAATAACAGCGTTAAGTAGAGCTAGAAAAGTGACAATGAAAATGTGCTCTTCTTTTCTTGATAGCTCTTCAAACCTTAGTCAGAAAAAAATAAAAACGAAAATCAGAAAATTCAATTTTTTTCAAATATCTCAAAAACTAAAAGAGATATTCAAGTTCTACAAAGACCATAAATACGTCCTCTCAAATGCGTAACTTTTGTTCCATTTAACCGACCTTCCATCTCTTACCGTTTCCGAGATCCCCATAGTGATATATATATATATATATATATATATATATATATATATATATATATATATATATATATATATATATATATATTTATGACATCTTCAATGCATTTATAAATGTCATCATCATCATCACTGCCATAGAATGTTTTCTCTCGAAAACGACGGTAATTAACAATCGATAGCTTATTATATCCTTCAAATCGAATAATTCTTGTACACTATGAACATTGAATGTGTAAGAACAGCAGTTGTAGTTTGCTATCATACCAGTTTTCAAAATTCTGTCATATCCCTTAATCAACTCCCAATCGTAATAATATACCAAGATTGGCAGATAAAGATTTGTAATTCTGACTATAGACTATATCTTCTTCTTCGTTTACATTCAACCAATCAATTTGGTTGAAGAATTGTAATTCTACATATTAAAAATTATAGAGGAATAATGCTACTAAGTAATGCATACAAGGTATATAAGAGATTATAGACGATAAAGTAAAGGCCAAAACGGATCACAAAGTGGCTTCAGAAAAGTGAGAGGAGTACAAGGCCACGTATTCACAACAAAACAATTGATAGAAAAATACCATGGAAATGACATATATGCAGTGTTCATCGATATCGAAAAAGCGTGTGATAGTATACCAAGAAAAATTATTTTGGATAGCCTTAAAAGAAGAGGAATAGGGAAGAGATTGAGAGAAAACATAGTTAGCTTAACAAAAACACTCAGAACCAGATTAAAACAAACAAGCTAGAGTCAGAGAAATTTTCACGAAGGAGAGTGTGACAAGGCGGAGTCTTAAGTCCAACATTATTTAACATCGTATTGATGATGTAATAAATGAAGATAAAAATAAAACCAAGAAACTACTAGTGGGCTACAGGTATATGGAACCAGTACACATAAAAGATTGTGCGTTAGCAGACGATTTAATGATTTGCGCTAAAAACACGGAAGATTTATAAAACAACCTGCAACTATGGAATGGAGCACTACAAAAGCGCAATCTTAAGATGAACGTAGACAAGACTAAAATAATGGCATTAGGAAAGAAAAATACCCAAACAAAAGTACAACTTAATTATAAAAGATTGAACAAACACAGCTTCAAAAATTTAGCAGTTAGAACACAAAGGATGGGAAAAATGAAGCAGAAATAAATAAGAGAACAGAAAGTACCGATAAAAGTATACTATGCGCTAAGTTATGCATTTATCAAAAAAAGAAATAAGTAATAGGACAAAACTAACAGTACACAACACAATTTACAAAGCAATATTGACATTTGGTTGCTGGACGCTTACGAAAAAACAGGAGAGCAAGATACAGGCATGCGAAATGAATCACCTGAGAGGAGGCATGGGAATAACGAAAAGAGACAGAATAAGGAATGAAGAAATACGCGCAACGTTAAAGGTAGATTTAAAAAGAACACAATTGAAAGACAACGGTGGAGATGGTTCGAGCACCTGAACAGAATGAGAGACAACATACAAACCAAAAGAATATGGCAAACTAAATCAAGCAAGAAAAGAAATAGAGGAGGAGATGGGACGAAGAAATAGCAGAAATCCTGAAAAAGAAGAATCGAAGCTGTCAAGAAGCCAAAATATTGACACGAGATAAGAAAGAATGGGCAAAGTTCGTACGTAGTAACCCAGTAAAGAAAGATAAAACAAACGTGAGTGAAGAGAAGTGTGTGGGCAAAATATTGAAAATTAGTGATAGTAAGAGTAGCAGATGTCATAAGAAAGCAAGTAGTGAGGGTAAATGGAGTAAACAGAATGACAATGAATATAGGAAAGTTATCTACTTAAAATATGAAAGTTTAATTTCGAGATTATTGGTAGTTAGAATGTAAATTTATTTAATGGAAATGCAATTAAGTGTAAACATATTAAACACCCTACACCGAAAGGTAAATGAGACCAAGATTATACATTACATCCCAGGGATCTTTGGGATTGCGTAATTGGTATTCAACCTCTGAAGTAAGATTAAGAATTTCTAGTCAAATCACCGTCTAGATTAATTCACAAAAGTATACAAAACCTGTACACAACCTAACTAATTTTATAGTTGTAGCAACAACGAAAAATAATGTAACTAGGTCGACTTTTGATAACAGACTTTATGAATTGAATATAAAAATTGATTTTTAAGGCATAATACTGCATGAAATTCAATTATGGTTCGTTAAGGTATTGGTGTCGCCTTAGTTTGTAAATCTGTTCAAATATTTATCACAATAGTTTTAGTAAAGAAAAAAGTTGGATTAAACTGTTTTTAGTTATTTAGAACAGTAACATTAATTCTTTTTGAATGACCTGGTAAAGTTGGCTAAAATAGTGCATTTCAACTAGAGAGATTTATTTTAACTAACGCGATGTCTATAGGAAAGCTAATTTCCATTGGAATATTTATGTGGATCGCTATGCCTTTAATTACTAATTTTTCTCTTTAGTTGTCGAGATGCCAGGGAAACGTCTAAACTCGCAATCACAAGAACTTGTGATTAAATTAATAGATTAGTTTAATCAAGAAAAAGCAAACCAAGGCCCATTAATTCTAGTTACTACTGTTTATGAGGTTAGTACAGTAACTGCGGATTTAACGTTGTCTATAAAAAAATACTTTTAGAGAGTCGCTGAAGCTTCTGGGATCTGCAAAAATACCGTTTACACGATAAAGGGGAGGAAAGAACTTAATCCAGTGTTGTCAATTATTATGAATTTGTAGGCAAAAAATTTTTTTAACATTTCTTACAATCTGCCCCAGAGGGCAATACGTAATATGTAATGTTTACAGGTACTGTGGCAGTGTAAGCTTCCTTACAACAGTCTTGTGGAGACGGGTTCTATTGAACTCTCTCCATAATAAGATACATTCTTATCTAAAACAACAATAGTAAGGATGTTAATATTGAGAATACTAGCGTCCAAATTTAATCAAAACGTGTCGGTAGGTCAGATGGTTTCAATTTTTTCAGCCTTCTAGGTTTTCATCTTCTAGCATTGGAGAATGGACTTGTAAATTTGGATGAGCACTTAGTCTGTCTTTATAATGTTTTGCAAAGTTTTGGATTACACTTTTCACAGTTTGAATGCACGGATCACTTAGTAATACTCTTTTCGGAACATACCATGGCGCATTTGCAACAGTACGAAGCACTTTGGTTTGAAAACGTTCGAGGATATCAACATTGGACTCGCACGTAGTTACCCATAGTGATATTCCACACGTTCATATGGGTTTTAGGGCAACTTTATAAACCAGGAGTTTGTTAGTCAATGATAGCTCCGAGGTTCTTCCTATTAGCCAGTATAATTTACTCAATTTAAGACCTAGGTACTTGGTAGAGTCAGCGTGCTTAATCTGTTCACTATTAAGAGTTACTGTTAGAAGGTTTTTCCTTTTCATCGTAAAAGTTGCATTCTGGGATTTAGCTTCATTTATTTTGTTTAGGTATGCTGGTAGATATATGGACGCTTCTTCGGGTTTACCAGGGGGGGTTTACCTATTACAATCTGAACCGTTTTCCATATAATAGGTACGTATTCTATTCTTAAGGTGGCATTGTATATTTGTGTAATACAGCGAATTGCTTTTTTAAACAGTTGCTTTAAAAGTACACAAGTTATGATGTCATATCCTGGAGCTTTTTTGGGGTTAGTTTTACTTATTACTTCCTGTACTTCATTAATTGTAAACAGTTTAAGCGGTAGTTTCATTTGAAAAGAGATTCGAGAAGGTTATGAATATCTCTATCTTTTTCAGGACTTAGAGTGGGATGAGGCTTGAAGATATTCGCTAGATGTTTCGCAAAAGCATTGTATTTGTCAGTATCACTACGAGTCGAAGAACCATCTTCAATTTTGATTGGAGGTATGTGTTGTGTTGATCTTTTTGTATTACGTACCGTTTTTCATAATGAGAAATCATTGAGTTCTGTAGCTGATAGATTTTCTAAATGTTCCTGTATGCTTTTTGTGTTGTAGCAGGAGGTGTTTGACTTGTTTGGTTGCTTTGTTTAGCGCCTGCTGTATTAGTTCTGTATATTCCGTCGATGTACGTTCAATGATATACTCAGTTTTGAGCGGTATTTGAGAATTTACCAGGTAGTAAAAAGCCTGAGTCGGAAGTACTCCCAATCAGTATTTTTATTGTATAAGGTAGGTTGCTTGGTTATGTTTATTATGTCTGAGTATAAGGTGATTGACATGATAATTTTCTTTTATAGAAGCTGGTAGTCTTCGCCCATCAGGTCTAGTAATACGTGAGCTCCAGTGCTCATGTTTAGTATTGAAGACACAAGCTAGCAGGAATTTGTTGCCTAAGGTTTTGAAAAAGTATGTGTAGTCTTCTTTAATGATTATATATTTAGGTGGGTTATAGATAACTGAAACTGCAATAGGAGCTGCCCCATCTTCTATTAATACAGTGGTGGCTAGGACATGATTCTGTTGATGTTTTTCCATTTATATGTAATCAGGGTATGATGAGTGTTCATGTTGTCATCCATTTGGTAACAAGTTTTCATATGTTGGAATTTTAGATAGCTTGTTGTTAGTGAAGTAGATTCAGGATAAGTATGTCAATCTATTGTTTTAGGAAAGTTTTAACTTCAATTGGGCAGTCGCCAGTTGGCGTATTATGTCGGATTGATTTATTTCGTAGCCATCATGAAGTTTTCTGTAATCTAGGGTAGTGAGAACGAATTTCATGATTTGTCCCCATTTGAAGTAACAAGAGTTTTCATCATTTGTTAATTCGCTATGTCAATGAGTGTTGTTTTATGTAGATTTGGCAATGTTTTGTCATGCGTTTGTGATTATGGGCAGCGTTGAGGATACGACTTTCAGCAGGTAGTTGGGCAATTATGTCTGGATGTTTGGATATATTTCTCAGCTGGTAAGTTTTCCTTGCTTATGTTGTAATTGATTTTTTTGCAATTAACAAACTACTTTGCATGCTTTTGTTTTGATCATGTGTTATTACCATACTTTGTATGTTGGCCAGTTTTTGTATGGTCAAACTTGCATATTTGCATTGGTATTGTCTTTAGCATGGAGGTTCTAATTACTACTATGTGCATAATTTGTTTCCTTGGTGTAAATTTCTTTATTTTTGTTGTTTTAGTTCAATAATGAACATTTGGAGGGTTTGGTTTATTGTTTATTCCATACGTATCCTTGTTTAACTTTCAATCTGTAGAACAATAAGTTCTATCTACTTTAAAATTTGTTTCTTAGTAATGTGTGTTTAGCCAGTCTATTATAACAGTAAATTTCGCTAGTTGCGCTCTGTATTTTGACTTCTTCATTTGTTAGAGATTTGAATGTATCTTTTTCCAATTTCGTTTAACGGGTTTATGTTTTGACTTCAGATAAAAAAATCGGCGGGGGCTGTGGCGCCTTAGGGATAATATGTCCTGAGTGCTGTCTGTTTGTACGTCGTCCATCTCAGTTGAGAGCTAGTCATATCTATTGCTAGTAGAAGCTCCTAACCAGTTTTGGAATTTTTTATCCTACATTACATTCATATCAGGGCTTCTGTAGCTTTTTTTATTTACTGCTGTTTGTCATTCATAAGCAGGAGGGTTGTTTAAGTCCCTGTTCTGTAGTTAGACACCTGGTTTTCAGGTTGAAAAACAGTTACAGGGTGCGAGTAGGCAAATACAGGAAATTGTGTTGCTTGCTTAGAGGTTGCATACATTTGTTGTGGCATATTTAACATGGGTTGCTGTGAGGGTTACTGTTGACTTACTTGAGGAGGGTAGTAAAATTGTTGGGTTGACTGAACGACATTTTGCGTTTATAAATAAAACAGTGCCGGAGATAATGATTGTTGCCCGTATCACTTCCAGCACACAAGTCGCGTAAAATCCCAACTCACAAAACTAATGTCAAAATTTCACAACTACTTATTTTGTTGGCAAAATAAAACAAAACAAAGAGAATTAAACTCAGTCGGGGTCATGCTCAGAAACTTGATTCATTATCACTTAAATAGATTACCAAAGGTGAAATTTCTACCATCAGTTATTTCTCTCTTTTACGAAAGTTCTAATCAAATATTCGGTATGTCGGATCCATTCCCTCCATATTTCAGCAGTACGTATTATTAAAGTTTCAGACCACATTGCCAAACTTTGTCGTCCCCATAACCATCACGGCCAATATGTGCGTTATAGTATCTTTTACATTGAGCCATAAGTTCGATAGCATTGAAATCGCAGTGATACGGTGGAAGCCGCAGAACTTCATGGCCATGCTGTCGTATCAATTCATCGATAACATATACGTTTTTTTATTGTGTTTAGCCAATTGTAGTAGTTCGCATTTTAAAAGACAGTTGGAAAATGTTATTTTCATGTAACCATGCTATAGTATCGTCCTTTTCTAAGCTGATGTGGATTGTTTCGATACAAAATGCTATGATAGGGTGATTATCTAAGACAGTTAGAGATGGTTCTTCCTAATTCGGAATAAACTTTTCTTGAACCCATTTTGTAACTATCTTCCCATTCATATAACCGTGGTAATCGCTCGTCGCAGATTTCGTTAAAAAGTAAGCTCGCGTCGGGAATAAAACCATTGTTTTCCGGCATGTACAATAATAAATCTTTCACCATCGTAATTTTCTTTTCGAACACTTCGGACATCACTATCTTGCCAAGATCGAGTTTTGCTACCTTTAGCCAATATCCATGTTTCGTCAAGGAAGACAACCTGCCGATGAACAGACTCGCTGTTAACATTTGCCATATAGTTTCTTAAAAATGCAGTTCTCATACGAGAGATATTGAACTTCTCAGTTAGAGTTCTACGGTTGTCGTCTTTTTTAACATTAAATCCGATTTATTTCAGCACTATATTCAATAATGTACGATTAATTTCGAAGTACTTTTTAGCGGCTAACCCTGATTTCAAAGAAGTTATAGTGACATGTTCACCTATTTTTAATAAGTATAAATTATTTTATTTTTGCACTTTTAAACTATGCATTACCTTTTTACCATTTCCATTTTAGTGTTTTCGGATAAATCTTGGGTCTTCGGTTTGCTTCGTGCTCTTTTTTTTCCGCGTGATGACAACACTGTATTAGGTTTTTCCTCCGCTTTATCGTGCAATCGGTATTTTTACAGATACCTAAAGCTTCAACGACTCTCTAAAAGTAATTTTTTATAAGTTATTAATGCCGCAAAGTTAACTTATACTAACCTCATAAACAGCAGTAACTTGGAATTTATTATGTTTTGGAACTCTTGGTGTTTGCTTTTTTTCTCGATATAAAGTAATCTAGTAATTTAATCACAAGTTCTTGTGATTGCGAGTTTAAACGTTTCCGGGATCTCGACAGCTAGAGACCAAAAAGTAATTTATAGATAATCGCATTAAACTATACAGCAGAATGTAATTATTATAGCTCTCGTTATGTTAAAATAATTCTATTAAATTAATTACAAGTTTTTATTGGCCATTAAATTAAATGATATTGTTACTAAAAATAATAAGGGCAGTCATTATTCCAAAGAACATTTTTCTTTATAGAACGTATTACGAAAATATTTTTCTACAACCACTATTCAAAACTCGCTTTTCTGCATACTTTTATATTCGCAAACTTGATAATTTCTACATAATAAGAAATTTGACATAAGCGTGCCGGAAAGTGACATTTCTGTGCCGCAAAGTACTTTCCGGCACACCATATAATATTACACACCAAAAATAAAAATAAAAATTTTCGAGAACGAAAATTAGCTAGAGTGCAGTTTGAAGCTGGTAATTATTAATAAAATAATATATTATAATATAAAATAATATAATAAAATAAAAAGAAAACCTGAGTTGTCGGGAATCGAACTCGAGAAGCGGAGACTCTACCCACTGCGCTATACCAACGATATTTAAATATGCTCAGACATGTATTATCAACGAAGGCTCGCGAGCGACTGTCGCTTGTTTATTTTTCGTAAAAGTCAAACATTTCCTCTCTAAATTATTTTTAAAACGAAATTACAACAAAATGAATACTGATAATGATAATTCTGAAATAGAAATAGAAAATACACCTCCAGAACTCAGGGAACAAGCTAATTTATTGCCGTTGAATTTACTACCTTCTACGTCAAGAGAAAAATGTGAAAATGTATACAAACAATTTATGCATTGGAAGAAAAAAAATAAAACCAAAAGAATTTCTGAAAACATTGTAATGGTCTATTTCGAAGAAAAGTCAAAAGTGAAAAAAGTTTCCACTTTATGGTCTATATATTCCATGTTAAAATCTACCATTAATATTAATCATGCCATCGATATATCGACTTATTCAAAATTACGTGCTTTTTAAAGAGAATCTCTACAGGATATTCCGCCAAAAAAACATATACTTTGACATCGGAACAAATAAGGCAATTTTTGATCATTGCAATTAGTGGTGCATGTCGAAGAGGCGAATTGTAGAAATTAAAATAAATGACATAGAAGATCTAAATTCTGCTTTACTAATGAAATTAAACGACACTAAAACAAAAGTTTCAAGAAGTTTTGCAATTAACGGTAATTTTTATAACCTCTGCAAGAAATATGTTTTTTTGCGTCCTTCTGAGTTATCTGAAAACCGTTTTTTTTTAATTATCAAAAAGGAAAATGCACACGACAAGTGGTAGGAATAAACAAATTTGGTAAAATGCCTCAAGAAATTGCATCATTTTTAAAGTTACCGAATCCAGAATTGTACACGGGGCACACATTCCTGCGAACTTCAGCAACCGTGTTAGCAAATGCAGGAGCTGACCTGCTAACATTGAAACGCCATGGAGGTTGGCAATCTAACAGCGTCGCCGAAGGTCATGTCGATAACTCTTTGTACTCCAAAATGAATGTTGCAAACAAAATACTACATTCGGTTTCTCCGCCAACATCAAGTACAGAATTATCTAGCGATACTTTAAATATTTACTAAAGTAATTCACCAAAAATTGTTATTCAAAATTGTTCTAATTTTACGGTTAACTATAACTAAAAATTTTAACGTGAAATTCTTAGATAAGTATGTTACTGTTCAATAAATAAACTTAAATAGGTAATAAATTTCTTCGAAAATAAAATTATATACAGTTTATATGGTGTGGTTGTAGAAAAGTATAGTGTGCAACACGTAAAATCGCAATTCTCATCTGAATCGTTTGAACTTTTTCAAACTCGTGAAAAATTAGCTATTTTCTGCACTTGTTACACAATATACTATTAATACAAATTTACAAACTAAGGTGACATCATTACCTTAACGAAGTATAAAGTGTTATGTGAATTAATATTATACTTTGCATTTATGACATTTTCAATGTCTTTATAAATATCATCATCATCATCACTGCCATAGAATTTTTTCTCACAAAAACTACGTTAATTAATAACTTGTAAAAATTTTTCATGGAAAGACGCTTGATTGTAGCATTCAACAAATTCCAATCGACAGATTATTATATCCTTTAAATCGAATAGTTAAGAACATTGAATGTGCAAGAACAGCCGTTGTAGTTTGCTATCATAACATATCTTCTTTTCGTTTGCAATCAATTTGGTATGCAATTTTTTGAGATTGGAAACTTGTAAATCTGCATATTAATGTCATCTTAGAAGTTCATTTCACTCCCTCATGCCTAACACCACATTATTGTTTTGATCGCGGTTGCCACACCCTATACGCACTACTGGTGCAAGGTTGAGGTGTGCTGTATCCAATTTCTACATGTCTTGCATGATGAGTAAGCATTCCACCGTTTATAAAAAACACAATCAATTAAGTATTCCTTAGCTGCTTGTTTGTAAACTCTTGATAAATCACCTTCCTATTTAAATGATGACCAGTCAGTGTTAGAAAAATATCCTTATCTTGTTTCTCTTCATTTTTATGCTGCTACCATTACTACTCTGACAGCACCAACATCACAATGTTAAATTGTTATTCATATTGTTACTGCAATATGGGGTATCCATATACTGCGTGGAAATTTGTGGCTTTCTTCGATAGCTCCCTTATTATTAAAATTTTAAAAAGTTAATAAGTAACTGCCACTCATTTTCTAAGCTGCATCGGATAAAATTATTTACAACTTTTAGGGTCCCTACAGGACCGTACTTCGTTTTTTTAAATGGAACCCCTATATTTTTAATGCGGATTTAAATTCAAGATGTTAGAAAATACTTCTTTGGACACTAGAAAATGCTTATAAGTAGTGGCCCGTTCAGGGGGCTTTACTAAAAAATTGTTTCCATAGACTACTTGATGCGTTTCTTTATAAAAATTCTACTAATTCTCAATAAATGTAAAATATCTCCTAAAATATTAACTTTAGGTATGGGGAATGCAGATCTCATTATCCCATTTTAAAGAGAATTTTTATGGTTCTAAGCAAATCGTAAAATATATACCATCCCATTAAAAAAAAGAGTTTTCCTCAATTTCCAATTGACAAGTTCGACAACTATTTTTTATAGTTAAATGTAACCGGAACCGGAATTAAATTAGTTTGCAATGTAGCGCAATTGTCCGGTAACAGGACGCCGAAAGAAGAAAATATCCTGTAGTGTAGCTTTAATTAATTATTAATATTTTAATAAACCTCTGCAACGCTAAAATTTTTTAAACAATTGCAACTATCTCTGGAACTATCGTTCGTCGGCGTCATAAATGTTGTACGAAGGGCCTTTAATTTTTAACGGGTAATCTAAATCCATCATAAAAATATTGGGATTTCATTTAAAAAAACGAAGTACGGTCCTGTAGGGCCCCTAAAGGAGTTATAAATCATTTTAACCGATGCAGCTCAGAAAATGAATGGAAGTTACTTATTAACTTTATTCTTAATTCCTAATAATAAGGGGTTATCGAAGAAAGCCATAAATTTGGATCACGCGGGATAACTGAGAACTTCAGAGTTTTGATCTTTCCACAAGTTACTGCTTTCATTATACTTAGATAACGACTTTACTTGCTCACAATTTCACTATGACTAAACACTGTTTAAGAAATGACTCTAGTTTGTCACGTGTTTAAGTGGGAAGCAGAGGAATAGGAAAGGGTTCTCTACTCACCTGTAGATAATGTAGCCAACCGTCTAGCTCAACAGTTCGGGCGGGGTGGAGAGAAGGTATATGTTAAAGCCAGGCGCCAGAAGGCGCTCCCCTTTATTAGAAACAGGCATCACTATCCCGACTTCTGGATAGTGATGGCGAAGGAGGCGAGTATGGAAAACAGGAAAGCAGCACACCAAACGAAGAGAAATAAGAGACTGTTGTAATGTAAACAACAAAATATAATGATCGAGCCAAAAACAACAATACTTATGAGTGTGGATCTATTTTTAATACACCCAAAAAGGTATATTAAAAAAAAAGAAAAGGTATCTTTAGGCTACAATATTCCAAAAAAAATCTTCGGTTTTAAATAAACCAAAGTTGGTCACTACGCTTATTATCCAAACAAAAAAAAAATTGATAACGTTCGCAAGTTGAGCAGGTTCGTTAACTTTGAACCCGAACAGAAATTAATTTTTAATCTAAACGTAAAAGTTAAGTGTTTCATTTCTACAATCAAAGACCTTTCATTTGTGTTTAACTGACAGAAAAACATACATAAATAACGCTCACACAGCGTTTGAATATACTCAACCTTTAATAAAATTTACTTGCTGCAGTTGTACAATATTCAGAGAAACCGTAATACCTTTAAAATATACTAAATTCATTTACAAATTGTCTTCCGGAAGAACAGTTCAGTTTGCCCTAATTAGGTATCTAATAAACAAAGCAAAGCAACAGAAAAGAAAAGCTAACACTGGCAACTGAACGTTCTCTCAAAAGGTTAAATATAAGTGGTAAGATAAAAAAAACATTCGCAAAAAGGAACTGTACTTAATTCGTTCCAATATTTCAAGAATCATTCGGTATTTATTAAATAAATTCACAGTTATGACGCAAACAGATGCAAAAAAAAAATTACATGTAAATAACCATTGAAACTAGGTCGTAGTAAAAACCACGTGTAAATTAAAGAAAAAGGAAAGAGTATTTATAATACAGAAGTTGTTATGACGTTAGTTCTGTCGCGCAACTCAACAATCGAGAATGGTTTGTGCGCAGCGTGCTACTCACATAAAGTAAGTATGACAATATTGAAATTATAATAGTTGATTATATAAAAATTATGTTATTGCGAGTAGTGCTTTAATGAAATCACTGTCGAGTAATTTCGCATAAAGAGACGATAAGGTATGTATTTAAGTACATTCGATAGATAACGATAACACTCTGACCTTTTTTTATATGTCGTAAAGGGTTACCCTAATGTAGTTACAGCACTAAAGTTGGTGTAGACGAATCCAAAGCAGCATGAAGAATCAGTAGAACGTCCAAGAAGAAGGAGTAAAGAACAGACCGTGGTTTAACTTGTTTGAGTACTAACTATTAAAGTACAGGTATTAAGAGCTAACTAGTAAACACTAAGCCATTAAGTGATAACCATTACGTGCTAAAAGGATAAGGTAGGTAAGTATTACATAAAACGAAGGTTACATTAACCACCCCTTTTGTAGTAGACGGGCACACTAAAATGGTATGGACTGTTTTCCGTAGTCGATCGAAAGGATCAGTAGTTTCTTTAGAGGTGGTACGCCTCCAAATGCTAACAAAGAGAGTTATGTTTTACCAATAAGAAAGAAAAATCTATCTCATCTTACCCAAATCTTAGCAACTAGAATATTTCTTTAAAACGGCAGTTAAATGCGAGCAACAAAGCTGGTGCAGAAGGTGTAGAGAGAACCCATTATGCGTTGTCGTAGGTATTTCTCCAAGATTATACCCGAATAATCGTTATTAGAAATTTTCCAGAAGAAAGGTTGAAGTTTTTCTGGCGTGCCTAAGATGGCGATCGGCAGAAGAAAGAAAAAACGTGAACCATACTTTTACGACCAAAAATTGTTATATAGATCGCTTTTGTATCGATAAAAATTCAATAAAGAAGTTCCAAAATATTATAATTTTCATGGCGCCATCTGGCGAGAATTTTTATAATTAAATGTATGTTGGCGAAAATTTAGCACGTTACAAGCTTTAGCACGTTATAAGTTAATCTACATATGGTGGGGTTGTAGCACTACTATTAAAAACAAAATGTTATGTTTGTTGTTTTTCCAACTACTAAACAACACGTACTTCATGTTTAGCAACATTTTTAAATTGTTCAATGCAGGATTCTGCTTTAAAATACCCATAAAAACACTGAGGTAATGTACATTTAAAATCAGACATTTGAATCACTATGTGTTCACCATACTTAGTATTAACCACAGCCCCATCTACAACATTATACTTTTTAGATACCTCGAAATCACCCACATATTTAAAGTGATTGGGAATAAGTGCTTTGATTTAACCCTGATAATTCCATTTTTAATACTAACAAGTTGCTAACTGATTGACTGATTTCTACACAGCACAATGCGGTTCATATAAGAAAAAGTCCTTGAATTGAGGACCTACATAAAAGTTTCATTTTGGAAATCACAGGATTAGAGAAAAAACACCAAGCCAATAATTGAGTAGAAATGTTTACTTAGCTTGAACTGGCGAGGATAGCCGAGCAATACCAAGCACGCACGAGCCAGTCATTGATTAGGAACAATTTTACTAACACTGGTGAGTTTACCAAAAATTTGACTTTTTTCTAACAATTGACACTATTTTAAGATTTTCACTATGATAGCACCAAGAGACAGGCCAATGTACACTCGACTCTCCCGTTACCAGGAAATAACCATACACAGATAACAATGCCAATACACAATACACAGATACACAGATACAAAATACACAGATACACAGATAACAGATACACAATAAAGATACACAGATACACAGATACACAGATACAAGATAAAGATACAATACACAGAACACAGATAACAGATAACAGATACAAATACAGATAACATATAAACACAGATACACAGATAACAGGTCACATTTAATAAAGATACACAGATAACAGAACACAGATACACAGATACAGATAAAGATACACAGATACACAGATACACAGATAAAGATAACAGATAACAGATACACAGATACACAGATACACAGAAATACACAGATAACAGATACAAGATAAAAAACACAGATACACAGATACACAGATACAGATACAATAAAACACAGATACAAGATACACAGATACACAGTAACAGATACACGATACACAGATACACAGATACAGATACACAATACAAATACACAGATACACAGTACACAAAAGATACACAGATAACAGATACACAGATACACAGATAACAAAGATACACAGATACAAATAACAGATACAGATACACAGATACAAGATACACAGATAACAGATAACAGATACAGATACACAGATACACAGATACACAGATACACAGATACACAGATACACAGATACACAGATACAAAAACACAGATACACAGATAACAGATAACAGATACACAGATACAAAACACAGATACACAGATACACAGATACCAAAACAGATACACAATACACAGATACACAGATACACAGATACAGATACACAGATAACAGATAAACAGATACACAGATACACAGATAACAGATACAGAACACAGAAACAGATACAGATACAGATACACAGATACACAGATACACAGATACACAGATACACAGATACACAGATACACAGAACAGATAACAGATACACAGATACACAGAACAAAAACAGATACACAGATAACGCCAGATACACAGATAACAAACAGATACACAGATAACAGATACACAGATACACAGAACAGATACACAGATAACAGATACACAGATACACAGATACACAGATAACAGATACACAGATAACAGATACACAGATACACAGATACAGATACACAGATACACAGATAACAGATACACAGATACACAGATACACAGATACACAGATAACAGATACACAGATACAGATACACAGATACACAGATAACAGATAAAGATACACAGATACAGATACACAGAAAGATACAGATACACAGATACACAGATACACAGAACACAGATAACAGATACACAGATACAGATAACACAATAAATACACAGATAACAGATACAGATACACAGATAACAGATCACAGATACAGATACACAGATACACAGATACAAGATAACAGATAAATACACAGATACACAGATACACAGATACAAGATACACAGAAACCAGATACACAGATACACAGATAACAATAAAGATAACAGATACACAGATACACAGATACACAGATACACAGATACACAGATACAAAGATACACAGATAACAGATACACAGATACAGATACACAGATACACAGATACAAACAGATAACAATACACAATACACAGATAAAACACAATACACAGATACACAGATAACAGATACACAGATACAGATAACAGATACACAGATACACAGATACACAGATACACAGAACAAACAGATACACAAACACAAACACAATACACAGATAACAGGTACACAGATACACAGATACACAGATACACAGATAACAGAAACTACACAGATACACAAACACAAACACAGATACAAGATAACAGATACAGATACAAGATACACAGATACACAGATACACAGATAACAGATACACAGATACACAATACACAGATACACAGATACAGATACACAGATACACAGATAACAGATACACAGATACACAGAAAATACACAGATACACAGATACACAGATACACAGATACACAGATACACAGATACACAGATACACAGATAACAATACACAGATAACAGATACACAGATACACAGATACACAGATACAGATACACAGATACACAGATAACAGATACACAGATACACAGATACACAGATACACAGATAACAGATAACAGATACACAGATACACAATAACAGATACACAGATACACAGATAACAGATACACAGAACAGATACACAGATACACAGATACACGATGATACACAGATAACAGATACACAGATACACAGATAACAGATACACAGATACACAGAACAGATACACAGGTACACAGATACACAGATCACAGATACACAGATACACAGATACACAGATACACAGATACCAAGATACACAGATACACAGATAACAGATACACAGATACACAGATAAAGATACACAGATACAAAACAGATACACAGATACAAGATAAAGATACACAGATACACAGATACAAGATACACAGATACACAGATACACAGATAACAGATACAAGATACACAGATACACAGATACACAGATAACAGTACAAGATACAAGATACACAGATACACAGATACAGATACACAGATAACAGATACACAGATACACACAATACACAGATACACAAACACAGATACAAACACAAACACAAACACAAACAAAACAATACACAGATACAAGATACACAGATAACAGATAACAGATACACAGATACACAGATACACAGATAATACACAGATACAAACACAGATACACAAACAAACACAAACACAAACACAAACACAGATACAAGATACACAGATACACAGATACACAATACAAACAGATACACAGATAACAGATACACAGATAACAGATAAACACAGATACACAAACACAAAACAAACAAACACAAACACAGATACACAGATACAGATAACAGATAAATAAGATACAGATACAGATACACAGATAACAGATACACAGCACAATACACAGATACAGATCACAGATACAAGATACACAATAACAGATACACAGATACACAGATACACAGATAACAGATAACAGATAACAGATACAAGATACACAGAAATACAAGAACACAGATACAGATACAGATACACAGATACACAGATACACAGAAACAAAACAGATACACAGATACACAGAAACAGATACAGTACAGATACACAGATACACAGATAAAACAGATAACAGATACACAGATACACAGAACACAGAACACAGATACACAGATACAAGATACACAGATACACAGATACACAGATACACAGATACACAATAACAGATAAAACACAGATACACAGATAAAACACAGATACAAGATACACAGATAACAGATACACAGATAACAGATAACAGATACAAGATACACAGATACAGATACACAGATAACAGATACACAGATACAAAAGATACACAGAAACAGATACACAGATACACAGATACACAGATACAGATACACAGATACACAGATACACAGATACACAGCACAGATAACAGATACACAGATAACAGATAAAATAACAGATACACAGATACACAGATACACAGATACACAGATACACAGAACAGATAACAGATCCAGATACACAGATACACAGCACAGATAAAAACAAACACAAAAAAAAAAAACAATAAAACACAAACACAAACACAAACACAGAACACAGATACACAGATAACAGATACACAGATACACAGATAACAGATACACAGTACACAGATACACAGATACACAGATACACAAACACAAACACAAACACAAACACAGAAACAGATACACAAACACAAACAACAACACAGATACACAGATAAAACAACAGATACACAGATACACAGATACAGATAAAACACAGATACAAACAATAACAGATACACAGATACACAGATACACAGATACAAGAACAGATACACAGATACACAGATAACAAACACAAACACAAACACAAACAACACAACACAAACAATACACAGATACACAAACAAACACAAACAAACACAAACACAAACACAACAATACACAGATACACAGAAATACACAGATACACAGATACACAGATACACAGATACACAGATACACAGATACACAGATACAGATACACAGATACACAGATACACAGATACACAGATAAAGATAACAGATACACAGATACAAGATACACAGATACACAGAACACAGATACACAGATACACAGATACACAGAACAGATACACAGATACACAGATACACAGATACACAGATACACAGATACACAGATACACAGAACACAGATACACAGATACACAGATACACAGATACAGATACACAGTACACAGATACACAGATACACAGAACAGATACACAGATACACAGATACACAGATACACAGATACACAGATACACAGATACACAGATACACAGATAACAGATACACAGATACACAGATACACAGATAACAGATACACAGATACACAGATACACAGATACACAGATACACAGATACAGATACACAGATACACAGAAAAGATAACAGATACACAGATACACAGATACACAGATACAATACACAGGTACACAATAACAGATACACAGATACACAGATACACAGATAACAGAACACAGATACACAGATACACAGATACACAGAACACAGATACACAGATAACAGATAAAAAACAGATACAAAATACACAGATACACAGAACAAGAACACAGATACACAGATAACAGATAACAAAACAGATACAAACAGATACACAGATACACAGATAACAGATACACAGATACACAGATACACAGATAACAGATACACAGATACACAGATACACAGATAAAACACAGATAACACAGATACACAGATACACAGATACACAAACACAGATAAAACACAGATACACAGATACACAGATACACAGATAACAGATACACAGATACACAGATACAAACAGATACAAGATACACAGATACAAACACAAACACAGATACAGAACACAATACACAATAACAGATACACAGATACACAGATACACAGATAACAGATACACAGATACACAGATAACAGATACAAGATACACAGATAACAGATACACAGATACACAGATACACAGATACACAGATACACAGATACACAGATACACAGATAACAGATAACAGATACAAAACACAGATACACACACAAACACAGATACACAAACACAGACAAAACACAATACACAAACACAGATACACAGATAAAACACAGATAACAGTACACAGATACACAGATACACAGATAACAGATACACAGATACACAGAACAGATACACAGATACACAGATACACAGATACAAATACACAATACACAGATACACAGATACACAGATACACAGCACAGATAAAGATAACAAACAGATACACAGATACACAGATACACAATACACAGATACAGATACACAAACACAGATACACAGATAAACAGATACACAGATACACAGATACAAAACACAGATACACAGAACACAGATACACAAACACAGATACAGAACACAATACACAGATACACAGATACACAATACAGATACACAGATAACAGATACACAGATACACAGATACACAGATACACAATACACAATACAGATACACAGATACACAGACACAGATACACAGATAAACAGTACACAGAAACAGATACACAGATACACAGATACAAGATAACAGATAACAGATACACAGATACACAGATAACAGATACACAGATACACAGATACACAGATAACAGATACAAACAGATACACAGACACAGATACACAGAACAGACAGTAACAGATACACAGATACACAGATACAATAACAGATAACAGATACACAGATACACAGATAACAGATACACAGATACACAGATACAGATACACAGATACACAGATACACAATACACAGATACACAGATACAGATACACAGAAAACACAGATACACAGATACACAGATAACAGATAAAAGATACACAGATACACAAAAGATAAAGAAAGATAAAGATACACAGTACAGATACACAGATACACAGATACAATACACAGATACAGATAAAAACACAGATACACAGATACACAGATAAAGATAACAGATAAAGATACACAGATAAAACACAAACAGATACAAACACAAACACAAAACACAAACACAAACACAAACACAAACACAAAACAAAACACAGATAAGAACAATAACAGATACACAGATACACAGATAACAGATACACAATACACAGATACACAGAACACAGATACACAGATACACAGATAACAGATACACAGATACACAGATACACAGATAAAGATACACAGAAAGAACACAGATACACAGATACAAGATACACAGATAACAGATACACAGATACACAGAAACAGATACACAGTAAAACAAGAACACAACACAAACACAAACACAAACAAACACAAACACAAACACAAAACAATCACAGATACACAGATACAGATAAAGATACACAGATACAAAATACACAGATAACAGATAACAATACACAGATACACAGATACACAGATACAGAACAGATAACAGATACACAGATACACAGATAAATACACAGATACACAGATACACAGATACACAGATAACAGATACACAGATACACAGATAAAATACACAGATACACAGATACAGATACACAGATACACAGATACACAGATACAAAACAGATACACAGATACACAGATACACAGTACACAGCACAGATACACAGATACACAGATAACAGATACACAGTACACAGATACACAGATACACAGATACACAGATAACAGATACACACAGAACACAAACACAAAAACAAACACAAACACAAACACAAACACAAAACAAAACACAAACACAAACACAAACAAACACAAACACAATACACAGATACACAGATACACAGATACACAGATAACAGATAACAGAACAAGATACACAGATACACAGATACACAGATACACAGATACACAGATACAATACACAGATAAAGATACACAGATACACAGTAACAGATACACAGATAACAGATACACAGATAACAGATACACAGATACACAGATACACAGATACACAGATACACAGATACACAGATAACAGATACACAGATACACAGATACACGATAACAGATACAAAACAGATACAGATACACAGATAACAGATACACAGATACACAGATACACAATACAAACAGATACACAGATACACAGATACACAGATACACAGATAACAGATACACAGATACACAGATACACAGATACACAGATACACAAAGATACACAGATAACAATACACAATACACAGATACACAGATACACAGATAACAGATAACAGATACACAGATACACAGATAAAGATACACAGATACAGATAACAAACAGATACACAGATACACAGATACACAGATACACAGATACACAGATAAAACAGATACACAGATACACGATACACAGATAACAGATACACAGATACACAGATAAAGATACACAGATACACAGATACACAGATAACAGATACACAGATAGATACAGATACACAGAACACAGATACAAGATAACAGATAACAAACAGATACACAGATAACAGATACACAGATACAAAAGTACACAGATACAAGATACACAGTACACAGATACAAGATACACAGATACACAGATACAGATAAAGATACACAGATACACAATATACAGATACACAGATACAAAACAGATAACAGATCACAGAACACAGATAACAGTAAACACAGATACACAGATACACAGATACACAGATACACAGATAACAGAAAATAACAGATACACAGATACACAGATAACAGATACACAGATAACAGATACACAGATACACAGATACACAGATACACAGATAACAGATACAGATACACAGATACACAGAACAGATACACAGATAAAATACACAGATAACAGATACAGATACACAGATACACAGATAACAGATACACAGATACAAACAGATACACAGATACAGATACACAATAACAGAACACAATACACAGATACAATACAAAAGTACACAATACACAGATAACAGAACACAGATACACAGATACACAGATACAGATACACAGATAAACAGATAACAGATACACAGATACAAATACAAACAGATACACAGATACACAGATACACAGATACACAGATACACAGATACACAGATACACAGATACACAGATACACAGATACACAGATACAATACACAGAACAGATACACAGATAAACAAACACAGATACACAGATACACAATACACAGATAACAGATAACAGATAACAGATACACAGATACAGATACACAGATAAAATAAGATACACAATACACAGATACACAGATACACAATACACAGATACACAAACACAGATACACAAACACAATAAAATACACAGATACACAGATACACAGATACACAGATACACAGAACACAGATACACAGATACAATAACAGATACACAGATAAATACACAGATACACAGATACACAGATACACAGATACACAGATACACAGATAACAGATAACAGATAACAAACAGATACACAGATAACAAAACAGATACACAGATACACAGATACAATACACAGATACACAGATACACAGATACAGTACACAGATAACAGATACACAGATACACAGAAAACAAACACAAACACAGATACACAGATACACGAAACAGATACAATACACAGATACACAGATAACAGATACACAGATACACAGATACACAGATACACAGATACAATAACAATACAAGATAACAGATACACAGATACAGATACACAGATACACAGATAACAACAGATACACAGATACACAGATACAAAGATACACAATACACAGATACACAGATAACAGATACAGATACACAGATACACAGATACACAATACACAGAACATACACAAACACAGAACACAAACACAAACACAAACACAAACACAAACAAAAACAAACACGATAAAGTACACAGATACACAGATACACAGATACACAATAACAGTAACAATACACAGATAACAGATACACAGATACACAGCACAATACACAGATACACAGATACAGAACACAGATAAGATACACAGATACACAGATACACAGATAACAGATACACAGATACACAGATAACAGATACACAGATAACAGATACACAGATACACAGATACACAGATAACAGATAACAAACCAAAACAGATACACAGATACACAGATACACAGATACACAGATAACAGATACACAGATACAGATAAAACACAGATACAGATACACAGATACACAGATAACAGATACACAATACACAGATAACAGATACAAACAGATACACAGATACACAGATAAACAGATACACAGATACACAGAACACAGATAACAGATAAAGATACACAGATACACAGATAAACAGATACACAGAACACAGATACAAACACAAACACAAACACAAACACAGATACACAGATAACAGAAACACAGATAACAGATACACAGATACAGATAACAAATACACAGATCACAGATAACAGTACACAGATACACAGATACAGATACACAGATACACAGATACACAGATACACAGATAACAGATACAAAACAGATACACAGATAACAGATACACAGATACACAGATACACAGATACAGATACAGATACACAGATACACAGATACAAACACTACACAATACAGATACACAGATAACAGATAACAATACACAGATACACAGATAAAACAGATACACAGATACACAGATACACAATACAAGATACACAGATAACAGATACAAACACAGATAAAGATACAGATACACAGATACACAGATACACAGATACACAGAAACAGATACAGATAAAACACAGATACACAGATACACAGATACACAGATACACAGAAAAGATAACAATACACAGATAAAACACAGATACACAAACACAGATACACAAAACACAAAACAAACAAAACACAAACAAACACAAACAAACATACACAGATACACAGATACACAGATACAAGATAACAGATACACAGATACAGATACAAACACAGATACACAGATAACAAACAGATACACAGATAAAGATACAATACAATACACAGATACACAGATAACAGATACAAAACAGATACACAGATAACAGATAACAATAACAGATACACAGATCACAGATACACAGATAAGATACAGATACACAGATACACAGATAACACCAAACAGATACACAGATACAGATAAAGAAATACACAGATAACAGATACACAGATACACAGATACACAATAACAGATACACAGATAACAGATAACAGATACACAGATAAGATACAGTACACAGTACAAATACACAGATACACAGATAAGATACACGAACACAGATACACAGGAAATCAGATAACAAACACAAAACAAACACAATACACAAACACAGATACACAGAACACAATACAAAGATACACAGATAACAGATACACAGATACCAATAACAGATACACAGATACAATACAAGATACACAGATACACAGATACACAATACACAATACAAGAACACAGATACACAGATACAGATACACAGATACACAGATACACAGATACACAATAACAGATACACAGATACACAGATACAGATACACAGATACACAGATAACAGATACACAGATACACAGATAACAGTACACAGATACAAGATACACAGATACAAACAAACACAGATACACAGATACACAGATAAACAATAAAGATACACAGATACACAGTAACAGATACACAGATACACAGATACACAGATACACAGATACACAAACAATACAGATACACAGATACACAGATACACAGATAACAGATAACAGATAACAGATACACAGATACACAGATAACAGATACACAGATAACAGATACACAGATACACAGATAACAAACACAGATAAGATAACAGATAACAGATAACAGATACACAAACACAGATAACAGATAACAGATAACAGATACACAGAACACAGATACACAGATAACATAAACAAACAAAACACAGATACACAGATACACAAACACAGATACACAGGTAAAAGATACACAGATACACAGATACACAGAACAGATTTAAAAACACAGATAACAATAACAGTACACAGATACACAGATACAGAACATAAATACACAGATACAAACAGATAACAGATACACAGATACACAGTACACAATACACAGATACACGATACACAGATACACAGATAACAGATAACAGATACACAGATACACAGATAACAGATACACAGATACACAGATACACAGATACACAGATAACAGATAAAAGATACACAGATACACAAACACAGATACACAGATACACAATACACAGATACACAGATAACAGATACACAGATACACAGATACACAGATAAACCCAAAACAGATAAAACACAAACACAAACAAAAAACACAGATACACAGATACAAACAGATAACAGATACACAGATACACAGATACACAGATACACAGATAACAGATAACAGATACAATACACAATAACAGAACACAGAACACAGATACACAGATAAAGATACACAGATACACAGATACACAGATACACAGATAACAGATAACAGTACAGATACACAGATACACAGAACACAGATACACAGATACACAAACAAAACAGATACACAGATACACAGATACACAAACACAGATACACAGATACACAGATACACAGATACACAGATACACAAAAGAACAATACACAGATACACAGATACACAGATAAACACAGATACACAGAACACAGATACACAGAACAGATACAATACACAATACACAGATACAAACAGATACACAGATACACAGATAACAGATACAGATACACAGATACACAGATACAAACACAATACAGATACACAGATACACAGATACAGATACACAGATACACAGATACACAGATAACAGATAACAGATAACAAACAGATACACAGATACACAAACAGATACACAGATACACAGTACACAGAACAAGATACAGTACAAATACACAGATACACAATACACAGATACAAACACAAACACAAACACAAACACAAACACAAACACAGATACAGTAACAGATACACAGATAAAATACAATACACAGATACACAGATACACAGATACACAGATACACAGATACACAGATACACAGATAACAGAAAGATACACAGATACACAGAAATAAACAGAAACAGATACACAGATACACAGATAAAACAGATACACAGATACACAGATACACAGATACAGATACACAGATACACAGATACACAGATAACAGATACACAGATACACAGATACACAGATACACAGATACAAACAGATAAAACACAGATACACAGATACACAGATACACAGATACACAGATAACAGAAACAAAACAGTACACAAACAGATAATACACAGTACACAGATACACAGATACAAAGATACACAGATACAGATAACACAGAACAAAGATACACAGATACACAGATCACAGATACACAGATACACAGATACAGATAACAATACACAGATACACAGATAACAGATACACAGATAACAGATACACAGATACACAAAGATACACAGATACAAGATAAAGATACAAACAGATACACAGATACACAGATACACAGATACACAGAACCAGATAACAGATACAGATACACAGATACACAGATACACAGATAACAGATACACAGATACACAGAAAATACAAACAGATACACAGATACACAGATACACAGATACACAGATACACAGATACACAGATAACACAGATACAAACACAGATACACAAAACACAAACACAAAACAATACACAGATACACAAAACAATACACAGATAACAAACAAAGATACACAGCCAGATAAACACAGATACAAAAGATACACAGATAACAGATACACAGATACACAGGTACACAGTACACAGATACACAGATACAATACACAGATACACAGATACACAGATAACAGATACACAGATACACAGATACACAGATACAGATACACAGATACACAGATACAGATACACAGATACACAGATACAAGATAACAGATACAGATACACAGAACAGATACAGATACACAGATACAGATACACAGATACACAATAAATACACAGATACAAAATACACAGATAAAGATACACAGATACACAGATAACAAACAGATACACAGATAACAGATAACAGATACACAGATACACAGATACACAGATACACAGATAACAGATACAATAACAAACACAGATACACAGATAAAGATACAAACACAGATACACAGATACACAGATACACAGATACAAGATACACAGATACACAGATACAAAACAACACAGATACACAGATACACGAAAAAGAAACGATCCAGAAAAAAGACCAATACAAAAAATTTTTCAAAAAACAAAAAGTCCAAAATAAATTTCAGCCCATCCAGAAAATAAAATAAAGTACAAGAAAAAATACAAGTTTCAATTAAAGTAAAACAATGTACACAATAAAATTTAAAATTTTGATAAAAAAATACCGTACACAAATTTAAATCCCAAAACAATCCAAAAAAACAAACAATAAGTACAAAAACCAGAACAAGAACACCACAATACCAAGAAAAACCAAACAAAAAAAACCAAATACCAATAAAGGAAAATAAAATAAAAAAAAAAAATACACAGTACACGAACGATTACACAGCACAATCCAAATAAAGAAAAGATAATAGAAAAAAAACAAAAGGATACACTCCAATTAAGAAACCAGATACACAAACCAGATAAGAAAGTTTACAGAAAGAACCCTTTCCAAAAAACCCAGATTAAAAACTTTTAAAATTTAGAAAAAGTTTAAAAAGGTTAAGATACGAAAAAAAGAAACCCAAAATACCCAAAAAGAAAATAACTTTTAAAAAAATACAAAAAAAAAATAAAATCAAAATCCAGAAAAATAAAATTTAAAAAGAAAATTTACAAGTAACCAGTAAAGTAAAAATGAACACAAAAAACAATAAAGTTTGTTTTAAAACACTAACAAACAATTTAAAGTCAAATAAAGAACAAATAAAAACAAACACAGTAAAATTACAAAAACCAGAACAAGATAAAGTACAATACCAAGATACACAGTACCAAAACAAACCAAAGATTTAAAAAAAATTTAAAGATGATAAAGTAAAAACAAATCAATCAATACAATAACGAACGATTTCAAGAAAAAGTCAAAAAAAACTACCAAGATACAAAAATTTCAAATCCAATACACAGATAAAACAATAAAATACACAAAACCAGTAAAGATAAAGTTTAACGAACCAGATACAAATACAAACAGCACAGCCAGCAAAGATAACGATAACAAACACGTAACAAAATAACAAGATACCAAAAAATCACAGATACACAGATACACAGATAACGAACCGTACAAAAAACCCCAAACAGAACACAGATACACAGATAACAGATACACAGATAAACAGATACAAATACACAGATACACAGATACACCAAAAGATACACAGATACACAGATACACAGATAACCAGAACAAGATACACAGATACACAGATACAAAACAGATACACAGATACAATACACAGATACAAATAACAGATACACAATAAAACAGATACACAGATAACAGTACACAATACACAGAACACAGATAACAGAAAAACCCCCCCAAAAAAAAAAAAAACCAGATACCCCAGAACACAGATACACAGAACACAGATAAACAGATACACAGATACACAGATAAAGGAACAGATACACAGATAACAGATACACGATACACAGAAACAAACACAGATAACAGATACACAGTACACAGATACAAGATACACAGATACAATACACAGATACACCCAAAAACAGATACACAGATACAGATACACAGATACACAGATACACAGATACACAGATACACAGATACAATAAATACACAGATAACAGTAAAGATACACGAACACAGATACACAATACACAGATCACAGATAACAGTAACACAGATACAAACAAGATAACAGATACACAGATAACAATAACAAACAGATACACAGATACACAATAAACAGAACACAGATACACAGATACAGATACACAGACACAGATACACAGATACACAGATAAACAGATACACAATAACAGATACACAGATACACAGATACACAGATAACAGATACACAGATACACAGATACAGATACACAATACAAATAAGTACACAGATACACAGATAACAGATAAAGTACAAGATACACAGATAACAGTACACAGAACACAGATACACAGATACAGATACACGATACACAGATACAAAAAGTACACAGATACACAGATACACAATAACAGAACACAGATACACAGAACAAGAACAGATACACAGATACACAGAACACAGATACACAGATACACAGATACACAGAAACAGATACACAGATACAGATAACAGAAAGATACAGATACACAGATACACAGAAACAAAACACAGATAAAACCAAGATACACAGAAAATACACAATACACAGATACACAGATAACAGATACAGATACACAGATACACAGGAACCAGATACACAGATAACAAACAGATAGATAACAGATACACAGATAACAGATACAAACACAGATACACAGACACAGATACACAGATAAGAAATACACAGATACACAGAACACAGATACACAGATACACAGATACACAGTACACAGATACACAGATACAGATACACAGATACACAGATACACAGATACACAGATAAACAGATACAAGATACACAGATACACAGATACACAGATACACAGATAAAATACACAGATACACAAAGATAACAGATACACAGTACACAGATAAGATACACAGTACACAGTACACAGATAACAATAAATACAGATACACAGATACAGATCACAGTACACAGATACACAGAACAACACAACACAGAAAACACACACACACACAGACACACACAAACACACACACACACACACACACAAACACAACAAAAATAACAGATAAGATACACAGATACAGAACACAGATACACAATACACAGATAACAGATACACAGATACACAGATACCAGATACAATAAGTACACAGATAACAGATACACAGATACACATACACAATACAAGATACACAGATACACAGATAACAGATACACAGATACAAATACACAGATACACAGATACACAGACAAAAAATACACAGATACACAGATAACATACACGGAACACAGATACACAGATACAATAATACAGAACACAGATAAGAAAATAACAGTACCAAGATACAAGCACAGATACACAGATACACAGATAAAACAATAAAGATACACAGATAACAGATACACAGATAACAGATACACAGATCAGTACACAGATACAAGACACAAACAGATAACAGAACACAGATACACAGTACACAGATAACAGATACAATACAAATACACAGATAAAGATACACAGATACACAGATACACAGATAACAGTAACAGATAACAGAACAATACACAATACACAGACAATACACAGATACAAGATAATACAATACACAGATACACAGATAAACAGATAAACAGATACACAGATACACAGATACCAAATGCACAGATACACAGACACACAGATACACAGATACAAAGATACACAGGTACAGAGATACTCAGATACACAGTACACAGATACACAGATACTCAGGTACACAAGTACACAGATAGATAGATACACAGGTACACAGATGCACAGAGCCAATTCAAGAACAGATTATACTTGATCTACTATTTAGCATAGACAGTGACTTGCTTCCAAATGCTGATTATATGTTTCGATACGTAAGATCGGTTCAATACGGTATCCCTGCGGGTCAATACACTTTTATCTTGAAAATCCTATTTTGGGTTTCTAAGAAATGCGAGGTAGAGGAAGAGACGAATAAAGAAGGAGAGGAGAGAGAGGACGCACAGACGCACAGACGCACAGAGAGACGCACAGACGCACAGACGCACAGACGCACAGATCAGCACAGGCGCACAGGCGCACAGGCGCACAGGCGCACAGGCGCACAGCACAGGCGACAGGCAGCACAGGCGCACAGACACAGACACAGACGCACAGACGCACAGGCGCACAGACGCACAGACGCACAGACGCACAGACGCACAGACTCACACACGCACACGCACACACGCGCACACGCACACGCACACACGCACACACCACACGCACAGCACGCACACGCACACACGGACACACGGACACACGGACACACGGACACACGGACACACGGACACACGGACACACGGTCACACGGACACACGACATCAGCTGCGCTCGCGCACGCGCGCACGCACGCACGCGCACGCACGCACGCACCACACCAACCCTAATTGTTGCCTAATCCTCCTTTTAGATTTAGTTAATCATTTTAGTACTTTAAGGCACTAAAAAGAATCGTTCGATACGTCACTTTTATAAGTCATGCATAACAGAAAAGTCCAAACAGTATTTGTTTAAACTTTTAATCTTAAGTCAAATGAGAAGAAAACGAACATTTATTGAAGTCAACTATCTGAACAATATCATGCCATTCATAACATTTGGTTCTTTAGCAGGAACTTACCGGAGTGAAAAGTTAACTTGTGTACTCCGCCATGTATCAGGTGCAACTAATGGTGTTTGTTTCTTCTTTCAGATATTAACAACAAAACTTATTTTGTTCTTTATACCTATTGCACGCATTTTTAAGTTAAGTGTTTGTAAACCCATATAAGCAGATCGATTCTAAAACAAGTAAAATTAAGTAATTTATTTGGTGAAATTGTAATGCAAAACTTTCTATTTTAGTATAACAAGGTATTTGATGTTAATTAAATATTTGTTTTCGTCTGAAGGATCTCGTGTTATATAAGTGGGTTTAAGAAGCAGAAATGTTATATAAGCATAAAAGCTAATTACTTATTTCGATGTAAATTTGAGTTTCTGTAAGTTAATTTTTGAGTCAAGAATAGAATTGTGTACCACATTAAAAGCTTCATAAATACAAATCCTTTGTTTTAATATACAAGGATTGTTGATTTTGAACTGTACACAGTTAAGCTGCTACTGCTAATTACCCAAATTAGTTTGCTAATAAATAAATCTAGAAGTTTACAGTGCTTTTCTCTGTATATCCTACTGGTATGTCAGATTTTGTACCCACATAATGTCATTCAAATAATAATTTAATGATAATTTCATTCATGTGTAAAAAATCCCATAAGCCGCGATGAATTTGTCACTTTGACATCGGATAAAGTTACCCCTAGCTTTGCATCTGAAAAAATGTGTGTAAACTTCCAAGGCAGATTTGCTCAAACCTGATTATTGCTTTTTGCTATGATAACGAACGAACAATTTCCCATTTTGAAATAAAAAAAATGTATTCTTGAATTTTTGAAAATTACCTATCGATTATTTTTAATTATTCATTAAATTATCTCATGGAGTTACAGGCCAGGTTCTTTTTCTCCATGATAAAATTTAATTTTTTAAACTCTTATTTGGTTTCTCTTCGGTAAATTGATTTCACAAACCACCAGATAAAAAAACTCGTCTTTCGGATTCGTTTTTTATCGTTGGTGGTTTGTGTCGTCAATTTACCAAGCAACCAAATTCTCGTAAAAAAATCCATTTTATCCGGACAAAATAGTGTATTATACATTAAGGGAGAGAAATGGGATATTTTTCCAGAGGTGCAATTTGTAGCACGAGGGCGAAGCCTGAAGGCTACAAACACCGAGGGAAAAATAGCATTCTCTCCCGAGATGTGTATACTATTTTTTCACGACCCAAGTGTTTTTCAAAGCCAAATTAATTCACATTTTCTATATTAAAAATTATTCCTTGGCAACCGTCAAAATTTATTTCAACAAATTGGTTTTTGCAAGTTTTGTTATAAAATGGATGAACTTGAAAAGTCACAAGAACCCCAATAGATAACAGAAGCAGCAAATGCTTTGGTGTTTGGAAAAAAATGTAGAAAACTTTACGGAGAATGTGATGCTCGTGTACTTTAGCGAGAAAGCTAAAACGTATAACCCTTCTGTTCTCCTCGACAAGACTATACACTTGTGCTCCTTCGGTCATAATGACCCGAACTCCTGAAATATGAATTAAAACCAAAATAACAACAATTTTTATACATTTATTAACTTTATTTCTTTAATGCAATGTTTTTTATATGAAACGTGATACTTACAATAAATTCAACCAAATTTAAATAAAAAAAAAGAAAACGGAGTAAAAAATGTCTAATAATTGATATGATACTACTTCTTACAGTCGGGACAATAACAGGTCACAAATATTTTTACACTTAATGCAGGTCATATTAGTTTTGTTATCACATTTAGAAGCGCAAAATTTGCAGCGTGCTCGTTTGTTTTTGTTGCTAGTTCCAGGAAGAGGTGCGATAGGATTTTCCACCAATGGTTGTTAAATAGCTGTTATAATTGCAGCTGCTCGTTCATTACGGGGAAGATGTTTTCTGGACAAAATGTAAGGATTTACCAATTGTTTGCCCAGTTGTTCCAAATACAGTCTTCTTTTGAACGAAACATTTTTATTCCAGTCTGGATTTATTTCGCGCCATAAGACGAAAGCATTATAAGCACTGGTATCTAAAATGTTGTAAAATAAGATTATGGGCCATCGATTTGTTTTTCGTTTGCATGTGTATGCACCGATTAACTGATCTAATGTATCAACTGCTCCTTTTGTAGAATTATAATCAAGTATAATTTGTGCTTTTTTGTCTTCTCTGTCGCTTAATGGTTTCTGGTTATGAAACGTACTCATTAGAATGACCTTCTGTATTTTTTTGAAATATAAGACACAACTCCGGTATCTTTAGTAAAATAAAATTTGGAACTATGCACAACGTTATTTACTTCCATGATAGGTAGCTCAGTCTTGCTTTTCCTGACGGTCGCTAACATAGTAAGATTTCTTTTGAGAAGCATTTAATTCAATTTATATGATGTAAAGAAATTGTCACAAGTTACATTCTGACCTCTTAGTCCATAAGTAAGGTCTAAAACTACTCTCACCCCTGATCATTCACAGGTTTTCCCCCAGGTGGTTTTCCCGTATACACTTGAACTTCTAAAGCATAAGAACTTGCACTATCACAAGCGTCCATATTTTGATGCCATATTTTGCGGGCTTGCTTGGTATATAATGTTTGAATGGACAACGATCTCTAAATGTAACCAGCTGCTCGTCCACAGTTACGTTTTGCCCAGGATTGTACAATTTTGGTAGTATTTCAGCCCATTTGTCCCAAAATTCTCTAATAGGAGCCAACTTATCCGTAGTCTTCTTTCTTGACGATCTTCTTTATTATCAAACCCTAACACGCGTGATATATCATAAAATCGTTTCAACGACATTGTTGCGCCTGTGTCTGCATTCCACAAACTTCTGGTAGATTCATCATGCGATCTGTAAACTCCTCCTAAAAGTAACAAACCTACGTAAACCTGCAACGTAACGTCACATAATTCTTGCCACTTGTCACCGTACACTCTACGACTTTCGATATTAGTCATTTTCAAAATTATATTTTCCAGAGAACTATTGAAAAATAGCTGAAATGTAGATTTTACATCCTGGACTCTTGCAATTGCTGTATGTAGTTGGACCTGGAGCGACTTTTATGATATTTGCACTAGCTGCACGCCCTGATTGAGGAAATGGGTCTAACATCCAAGTTATGACATTATCTTTAGATTGAACCGATTGAGCAGGTGGCATCAATTGCGTAGGATTTGTCCGTCCAGCATCGTCGAAAAAATCATCGTCTGACTGTTCATGATCACTATCTTCACTGATGTGATCTTCCTCTTCAGAAACTTGATCGTCACTAGTGTCACTCAAATTATCAATAAGTTTGTCTAAGTGTTCATCACTAAGATATTTTTTTGCCATTGTTGTTATTTCAGCACTTTAGAAGAACTAGTAGTACGTACAACAAACCGCACTTTACTCTGCAACGTAACACTCAAAACTGTCCGTTGCATGCTGCGATATGATATTTATACCTGCTGCAAGTTGCAAGTCTGTTCCTGTTTGGACTTGCACATGCGGCTACAGACCTGCCGAAAATGCTGTAGTAACTCGCATAGGTAGGTACATTTGAACAAGCATGTGATGATATGCATATTATCTGTCCTCAAATTTCAATGTAAAATAATTGGAAATACAAATTTATACGTCCTACTAATGTATTACAGCCTCGGATCATAATTCCCCGAGGAACAGCAATGTAACAATCATGTTTAAAAAAATAAGGACAAAAAAATTATTAAAACAAACAAACCACCTCATTTTTCAATGGACTAGAAACAAAGTCATTACCTACGGAGTTTAGATATTAATAAACAAAAAAGTTATCTAAACAACAATTTGATTTCGGGTCATATAGATCCGAAGGTAACAGCAGGGTTACATGTTCTACAGTATGGGCTCAATATCCAATGGTAAAATCTTGTATGAGAATTCACGACAATATTGACATAAAAAAACCTTTAGTGTAACATTTCGGATATACTGCTAGTAGGTATGTTTCCAAGTGGATAAACTACATGTTGATATGTTTCCATGGTAACGATAGTTAAATTCTTTAGTAACGCTTAAAATATAGTTTATATTTTTAACTAAATGATTCATTAAATTGTCTTACCAAGTACCATTCGAGTTTATGTTCATTCGCGAGTCAAAATTTTATTTTGACAATACTAAAGCTTTGCTACTTTTAGGGCTCGAGCAAATAACAAAAGGTGAAATCGCCCCACCTTCGGTGTCGCGATTTTACCATGTTATTTGCTCTCGTCAATTACCAAACAACAAAGCCTTCGTTCGTTTCAAAACGAAAGTTTGTCCGACTAAATACAAGCTCTTACAGTATTACCCCTGATTATTTCCCTTGCTTTATATTAACCAATGAAATATCATAAATTTTAAAATTCAGACCAATCGGAATAAAATTATAGTGACTATTTGACTAGAAAAATAGCCACTTTCATTAACGCCCAATAAAACTTCAAAGGCTTTTGTCAGTTTTTTCCGTAATTAAATTGTTACACATGACATACAATAATTGTATTTTCAACTTCAATTAATATTAGCTTTAATTTCTTATTGTTTTAGTTGTGTTCCTGTTTTTGTGTTTGTGTATTTAGTTAATAAAACGTTTTCTAATTTTTATTCTGAAATTAATTTGATTTACGCGGAAACAATCTTGCCGAATACCACACGAGCTTAAATTATTTCTGGAAATTTTTTTTCGGCAACGAATACTTTAAAAAAATCATCCCTGTCTTCGACTCGGGATAATTTTCAAAATATTCGTGCACTCAAAAAAATTTCCGGTAATAATTTAAGCTCCTGTGGTATTACGTATGAAAATTTCACATCAATACCTTTTAACCAATCACAATGGTTCTTTTTAGCAGGTCACGATGGCAACGAATTATCTCTACGGTAAGTAACCAACGGCGAGTTTTAGAGGAAATGTTTTGACATAATGACAGAATAATTTTTTTTGACAATTTCTTTATTTAAACGTGTTTACATTTCGCAAAAACGCTCTTAATCCTTTATAAATTAAAATTTTGACATGAATTACATTATTAAGGTGTTTTTGGTACTCTTCTGCCACTTACTTTCTTCTTGAATTATTTTAAACAAAAAAAGTAAGCGTGTTTATGTTTCGCCCCGGAAACGCTTGTTCGAACCAGACCAAGACAGCATTTTTTTGTAACCGGAGAAACATTTAAACATGCCTTCTTTTCGGATAGGAATTAAAACCATCCTGTATCGATGTGTTGTTAGGCAAGCCAAACATTTTTGGTGAGAGTGGAATTCCCTTAGTTATGGCAACATTCTAGTGAGAGTACTGCTAACAACCAAAGTAAATAATGCGCATGAAGTGCATGGAAATCCCTTTTTCGTAGACCATGAACTACAATATATACTCGTGACATGGAAATTGCAACACCAAGAAGGGGTAGGAATTTTTTGACCAAACTTTGCAGAAACGTTTACATGCTAAAATGTAGCAATTGATTAAAATTTCAAAAAAAAGAACAAAATATAAACAATTTTATTAATAATGGGTTGATCCCCCTGTTGGTTGCACACTCCTTCACTCGTCGTGGAATCTATTCTGGCAAATGGTCGATGTCCTCTTGAGGTATTGTGTCCCAAGTAACCTGTAATTCGTGCTATAGAGCTTGTAACGTCTGCGGAGGATGCTGCAAGATTCTCAGCCTTCTCCCCATAATGTCCCAAACATGCTTCATGAGTGAAAGGTCGTGAGATCTGGGTGGAAATGGCAAGAGATTAACATTATCCTCTGCAAATCGGTCCAAAGGACGGCTTGCGATGTGGGGGCGGACATTATCCGGCTGCAAAAGTGGGTCTTCCAACTGCTGAAGAAATAGAAGAATATGAGGTTCTACCACCTCATCCACATATCGTGGGGTGTTAATATTGCCTCGGATGAATACCAAACGAGACTTACTCCCATAAGTTATAGCACCCCACACCATAATCCCTAGTGTTTGGTGCACATGCCTCACAACAGAAAATTTAACATTTCGACGTTCAGTACGTTTTCGCCTGATCCCCATACGGTCATCGTGCATCCACAAACAGAATCGGGATTCATCAGTCAACACCACATATGCCACTCTTCGTTCCAGTCCAGTCTCAACTTACACCACTCCAAAGGTTGAGCCGTTAGTGGTAACATAAGGTGTGGCCGATAGGATTGTAAGTCAAAAGCTCTGATTCTGCAGTAAACCGTTAAAAGGGTTACAGGACGACCTTCGGAAGTTAACCATTGATCGGCAATTGATCTGGAGCTCGAGAATCGGCCTCTTGTTGCCATAAGTTGAAGATGGCCGTCCTGAACCTCGTTTGTTGTTCTTCGCCCTAGGTTCCTCTTATGCGGTGTTCCTCACTATTCCTGCTCTATCCCTGATAGCAGAGTATGATGGTGGTTTGGTTCCGGTTAAGGTGATTTGCGATTTCTTTATACGACCTCTGCCAAATTCGCTTGATTGGCGATAATTTCCACGTTGACGCACTCTAGGCATGATCACACCCTCAAAGCCAACAATCACAAGCGAAAACAATAAAGAATTGAAAGCAATCTCGCACAATGTACACCTGACAAAATTGTTCGAGAAAAATGAACGAACTGTCAGATAAGCCATTACCACTTGATCCATATGAATTAAATTTTACTCAATTGCCAAATTTTAGTAGTTAAACGTTTCTGTCGAGTTTGGTCAAAAAATTCCTACCCCTTCTTGGTGTTGCAATTTGACGTTCGTTACTTGCAATTGATTGTTCAAGAGTAGAAGTCAATAGCACCAACATTGTCATGAGGTGTAATTTGAAAATTGTTTAACCTTCATCTTTGACCATCCTATCAAAGTCAAGACAGGAGATACACTTTTATACGTGTTACTCTATCGATTAACGAAATCAGATTCTGACAAGGTTGTAAGAAGGTCTTGGTTCTTGTCAAATGGTTTGCTGCGTTTCCTCAATGAAATTGGTATATAAATAAATATTTGGATCACAAGTCTCATGCGATGTGCAACACTGCGAAACAACAAAATGTTGTTCTTATTCAGCAAATAGTTTTTTACCGTTTCCCAATGAACGTATAAGCATAAAATTTGAACACATAAATAGAGATTTTGTACATTACAGACCTCAAGCAATGATCGACACTGTGAACCTATACAATTTATATTTTGCCTACCAATCAAATAGTTTTGACCGTTTTGCAAAATGACATTAAATAGAGATTTTGTACACTGCGTCCCATTTTACACATAATTGCGGTATCCTCATTCGTAGATAGAAATGTGAAATGAAAGAATCCACGAACAAAACTTTCCCAACTTCCTTCGTTTATGTGATATAGGGTGATTTTGAAAATTTAATATTTGGGAAAACCTCTCCTATCTTGGTTATAATTTGAAATTTTGAAAAATTCTTGTATGAATTTTACATAGAATTCAGAAATGTATTTACTTGAATTAAATATTTGTAAACTGGAGCACTATGCACAATTTATTTTAAATTAAAGTCAATGTTTTAATTTTAGTAAAGTTGTAACTAGAATAACATATATTTCCAATTGAATGGTGCTCCTGCGCATAACTGTATAGTAGCTCGATTTCGAAGGAAATTTTTGGAAATCGATATAATGGCACAAATGGTCTTATAAATTTGCCACTTAAGTAGAACATGACTGGTCATAAAAAATGAAATACACCTTTACACAAGCAATTTTAATATAACAGTTAATAACAGAATAGTTATAGGTATTGTTTGAATTGATCTTCGTTGTAATGCAAACATGTTTCAGAAAACTTTGAATTCGATGACCAATAATGGTAATAATTTGGAAATCCAATTATATAGATCAGAGGTTAATACTTGTAATTTTAATAGCAAACACTTACCGTGGCAATTTTAGACTTGATCCTTGTATGGCATCCAATCGTTTATTACATATGTTATTTTGCACATACCTCCATAAAAAATTTAACGGCGTAATGGCAAATTTATTAATGGACCAATTTGTGCCAATTTATATTACGATGGTTTCCTTGAAAGAAATTTTTCGCAAAATAAAGGAACTACTATACAATGCCTTTAATTCGCGGAAGCACCAATTTCAATTGATAATATATTGTTTATTCTAGGGCGTTAATGGAACATCATTTATTAATTGGACAAGAATATTTTACAAAATTTCTAGATATTAACTTACGGCTGGGTTTCCTTTGGAAATGGAAAGCTTATTATTGGCCCTAAAATAAAATAGGAAACGTAGAATGCAAATTGCCCTTTGAATTCCTGTGTATATGTCAAAAATACATCGAATAACGAAATGGTTCGAAATGTGCAGCATGAATTTGTAGATCGATTAGGACTGTCAGTTGACATTTCGAACATTTGCTGAAATAAAATTATTTTTAAGTTTACGAATCTTTGTTTTCGATATAATAAAACGTTATAAAATTATTTTATTTCTCGTTTTCTTCATGATCTTTTTCAATTTTAAATTTTGAATGCGAATAACTCCAAAACGCTTGGACTTAGGTATAGCACATGCTACATGACAAATGTTTAGAATTGTAAGGGTAATCCAAAAATGCAATAAAAAATTGGGTTGCAATTTGAAAAAAAGATTTTTTAGCAATCTTTTGAGACACCCTGTATAAAATTTTTTTCGCAAAATATGCCCCGAAAAATATAAAATCGACGGGTCCGAGCGATTTTGAAAAAATTGTGCTTTATGAGATATTGAATTTACTCCTTACTTTACGACCAGTATATATATATATATATATATATATATATATATATATATATATATATATATATATATATATATCACAGGGTGAGTCAGTTTTTAGACAAACTTTAACAGGAGCATAGAACACATGTTTCTAAAAGAAAAGTTCCTATAAGCATATGTCGTAGAAGGCTTCGTTTCGAGATACAGTGTTTTTTTCTCAAATTTTCATTATAACTCATAAACGAATGCTTAGATTTTTTCATGTTGGGGGGATAATGTCTATTAATTAAGGGGCATAAAACAAGCGATAAGAATGTTCACAAACTTGCACAGTGGCGGAGTGGAGGGGGTGCTTAACCCCTTTCATATACAGAACTTCTACGCCAATGACTATTTTAAAAAAAACTGTTATTTTCATTATCTACATACAGTTTAACAAAAATAATGTACCTTCTTCTGTTTCTAAATTCCTGTGCGTTTCCGAGTTATTTTGATTTTTAGTGTTTGATGTGGTACTAAGTTATGTAATGTGCTTTATGTGAATAATTGAATACAAAGTTTAAAAAAAAAAGATATAATAAAACATTTAGAGCCATTTTAGTACCTAACGACCGTTTCTTTAAAATTTCAAATACATTTTCATTTATACATAGGTAGGTTATCGGTTTTTTTAGTATCCATTGTTATTATCCTCGTATAAAAAGAAATGCATAATTATTATTGTTACGCGGTCAATACTTTCTGTATAATTATGTATGTATCAATTTCGCCATAAACATGTATGTAGTTTTTAAGTGAGATTCTAATAAGGTACTGGATCAAGCCATACTCAAATATAAGACTTTTGTAAATTGAAATCTGTTTAGTACACTTATTTGAACAATCCTTATTTATTATTGTAACAATACTTAATTAATAATTGTGAAATTAATAAGAATTCTTAGCAATAACGATTTATAAATAAATAACAATAACACTAGTATAATAAAATTAGACACTTTGTTCAAAATGTAAACCGTTCTTTTTAATACACATTTCACAGCTTCGTACAATAGAACGTCTTAAGTTAACTAAATGATGCACCTTATTTCATTGCAACAAAATATGATACTCCTTGGAAACAAGTAAGTATTAAATTTTATATTTTGAAACGACAGTTTGACTTTTACAAACACTTCAATTCATGATAATAGGAGTATCGAGAAGATTTCCAAATAGACGACAACCTCATCATTCCGTTTTTGTGAGTATCCATCGTCGATTTGTTAACCAGGTTTGAAAATGTAGATGAAGGCCGACAGAACAACCGTGGACGAGATAGAATTGGAAGGGTATATTGCGTGAATTTAATAGGAACCCCACGACAAGTACTCGACGTACCATGCTTGGTATGTTCCGTTTTAAAACGGGATCACAGACGCCCATATCATTTTCAACCTGTTCATGGTTTATGTCCAGGTGACGCCGAACGAAGACTTAATTATTGTAGGTGAGTTCTTAACTCCATTCAAAATAATAGAGATTTCTTATCCAACAGACTGTGGACTGATGAATCCGTGTTTACTCGTCATGAAAACCCACATGCCATTCGACCAAGAAGTTTTCAACATGAATTTAGTACAAATGTCTGGATTGGAATTTACGGAAACCACGTGTTTGGACCTTATTTCTTGCCACAACGTGTAAATTCAGAAAATTTCCTACAATTTTTAGAAGAAGAACATGTTAATATGTGGGAAGACATTCCTTTGAATTTAAGAGGACATTCTTGGTTTTAGCTTGATAGATGCCCGGCCCATTATGGCAGAAATGTAAGAAATTGGCTAAACAATAACTACCCGGGGAGGTGGATAGGTCGTGGAAGTCCAGTGGCGTGGCCTCCTAGATCCCCCGATTTAACGCCACTTGACTTTTTTGTATGGGGATTCATGAAGGAAAAAGTGTATACCACTCCGGTTAATACACTTGAAGAACTTCACAATCGCATCAGAGATGCTTGCAATGAAATAAGGGGGCATCATTTAATTAACTTAAGACGTTCTATTGTACGTCGCTGTGAAATGTGTATTGAAAAGAACGGTTTACACTTTGAACAAAGTGTCTAATTTTATTATACTAGTGTTATTGTTATTTATAAATCGTTGTTGCTAAGAATTCTTAATAATTTCACAATTATTAATTAAGTATTGTTACAATAATAAATAAGGATTGTTAAAATTAGTGTACTAAACAGATTTCAATTTACAAAAGTCTTGTATTTGAGTATGGCTTGATACAGTAGCGGCTCTTTAATGGGAGCAAGTGAGCAGCGGTCTATAACTTATTAGAATCTCACTTAAAAACTACATACATGTTTATGGCGGAATTGATACATACATAATTATACAGAAAGTATTGACCGCATAACAGTAATAATTATGCATTTCTTTTTATACGAGGATAAAAACAATGGATACTAAAAAAACCGATAACCTACCTATGTATAAATGAAAATGTATTTGAAATTTTAAAGAAACGATCGTTAGGTACTAAAATGGCTCTAAATGTTTTATTATATCTTTTTTATTAAAAACTTTATATTCAATTATTCACATAAAGCACATTACTTAACTTAGTACCACATCAAACACTAAAAATCAAAATAACTCGGAAACGCACAGGAATTTCGAAACAGAAGAAGGTACATTATTTTTGTTAAACTGTATGTAGATAATGAATATAACAGTTTTTTAAAATAGTCATTGGCGTAGAAGTTCTGTATGAAAGGGGTTGAGCACCCTCCACTCCGCCACTGTGCAAGTTTGTGAACATTCTTATCGCTTGTTTTATGCCCTTAATTAATAGACATTATCCCCCAACATGAAAAAATCTAAGCATTCGTTTATGAGTTATAATGAAAATTTGAGAAAAAAAAATTATATTCAACACCCTGTATCTCGGAAACGAAGCCTTCTACGACATATGTTTATAGAAACTTTTCTTTTTAGAAACATGTGTTCTATCTCCTGCTAAAGTTTGTCTACAAAAACTGAGTCACCCTATATATATATATATATATATATATATATATATATATATATATATATATATATATATATATATATAAACGTGTGTGTGTGTGTGGTGTGTGCGCGTGTGCGTGTGTGCGTGTGTGCGTGTGTGCGTGTGGGCGTGTGTGCATGTGTGCGTGTGTGCATTTGCGCGTGTTTGCATCAAGCGTTTCCGGACCTGGGTTTATATGAACTTTTTCTTATTTTGGTGTGAATCTCTACACAAAGTTTGTCTGTAGAGTTTCTGGACACTGTATATATATATATATATATATATATATATATATATATATATATATATATATATATACTCTATGACATGAAAACTGCAACATCAAGATGGCGTTGGGATTTTGAACCAAACCTGGTAGAAGTGTTTAACTAGTCAAATGTAGTAACAATGTGTTGGACCACCCCTATTAGTTTCACACTCCCGCACCGTTCATTGCATGGATTCCAACAGGTGGCCGATTTCTTACTGAAGTATTGCGTCCCAGTCAATCAGTAATTCATGTCGGAGAGCTTCTAGTGTCTGTAGAGGAGTGGCTAATCGCTTGAGCCTTCTTTCCATTATACCCCACACATATTCGATGTGTGAGAGGTCAGGAGATCTGAAAGGCCACAGCAATATAATGACGTTGGCCTCTTCGAAACGTTCTATTGCCTTGCAATGTTGGGATGGGTATTGTCCTGTTGAAAAATCGGGTCCTCCAGCTCCTGGAGGAATGGAACTACTTCATCAACATATCGGTGGGAATCCATATTTCCTCAGATGAATACCTACTGAGGCTTGTTTCCATAAGCAATAGCACCCCATAACAAAACCCCCAGAGTGTGGTGAACATGCCGCTCAACAGAAAAATGCGCATTGCGACGTTCTCTACGTATACGTACGACCCTCATGCGAACATCGTGAATTCCTAAGCAGAATCGGAATTCGTCACTGAAGACCACTTTATACCATTCGACGTCCCAATCAAGTCGCAATATACACCACTCCAAACGTTGCTGGCGATGACGAGCCGTCAGCGGAAGCACAAGATGTGATCGATAGGACTACAAGCCGGAAGCTCTAATTTGAAGGTAAACTGTACGAAGGGTTACAGGACGTACTTCGTTTTCAAACAATTGATCGACTATTGATCTTGTACTCGAGAATAGGTCTCTTAATGCCATTAATCGGAAATGGCAGCCCTGGACCACATTTGTCTGTCTTGGCCGTCAATTCCTCGTCTACGACCTTCTTGACCTTCTCTAGACTATGACTGATAACATCGTACTACAGAGGATTGGTTACGGTTAAGACGATTAGCAACTTCTCTGATTGAAAAACCACCTTCACGTAAGCCAATAATGCGATCTCTGTCGAATTCACTCAGTTGTCGATAATTTTCATGTTGCGGCACTCTAGCCGTAATCGCAACCTCAAAATGCAAAGAATAACACAAAAGCGAAAGAATTGCAAACAAAAAAGCAACACCGAAATCGACTTAATCTCTCAAGAAATACACCCGATAATTTCGATTGTTACAAGTAAAACGTCAAATTTTCCATGGCTACTGGTTTATTTTGAATGGAATGTTAATCAATTACTTCATTTGAATAGTTAAACATTTCTTCAAGTTTGGTCCAAACATTCCAACGCCATCTTGCTGTTGATTTTTTATGCCACGGAGTATATATATATATATATATATATATATATATATATATATATATATATATATATATATATATATTGTGAATTATTAAAACGTTTAACGTACACACAGCAAAAAATTGCGCAGAGTGGGACTTGAACCCACGACCACTACTTATCTAGAGTAGGGCTCTTACCAACAGAGCTATCGAAGGAGCTAGTTCCACTTGATTCAATCCTAAACTATATGTACACTACTAGCTTTGATATTATGTAATCCTTATATTTATGTAATCAGTCACTTTTATGGAAAGGTGTCTGTAAGCTTGAATTTTCCGTTTCGTACAGACCCACAAGACTGCAATATAAGAATAGTTGCTTTTAGGCAGGTAATTAACACAAATTAGAGAGAAAATATAATCTAGTTAAATCTAAGTTCAAACAAAGACAAAGTCATAACAGTCTTTAAAATTGTGAATTATTAAAACGTTTAACGTACATACAGTAAAGATTGCCTAGTGGTATTTACCATACTTATCTAGAGTAATTTTACCATCTTACTATCTTAACTATTCCACTGATTCAATCTAAACTGTAGTACTACTAAAATGATTCGTTACATAGATATATAAGAATTATACAACATCAAAGCTTGTAGGGTCCATACAATTTAGGCCTGAATCGCGTGGAACTAGCTTCCTCGGTAGCTCAGATGGTAAGAGCCCTATTCTAGATAAGTTCTGGTCGTGGGTACAAGTCTCACTCCAGGCAATCTTTCACTGTATGTACGTTAAAGGTTTTAATAATTCACTTAAAACTGTTATGCATTGTATTATTTGAACTTGATTTAACTAGAATATATATATATATATATATATATATATATATATATATATATATATATATATATATATATATATATACAGGTGTCCAGAAACTCTACGGACAAACTTTGCGTAGTGATTCTAGACCCAAAAATAAGAAAAAAGTTCATATAAACCCAGGTCCGAAATGCTTCGTTTAGGACCTACAGGTGTAAAAAATTTTATTTTCCTCGGTTTTATGTTAATTTGAAATTTGGGATGCTGTATCAACAAGAGCAACAACAAATGTCATAAATACATTTGTGTATCTAAGCAACAACTTCTGATTTTGTCAAATGGCAAATGGCAAGAGATTCAATAGCTGGTTAAATAAATTACACTGTTCATCAACCAATATCTCGAAAACGGTTGATCTGAGAGGCATCGACCAAGTATACCTTTTTTGCTTAGAACTGAAAAGGGAACAAACTAGTTCAAACGGAACGTCAATATACCGGGTGGTAAAAAAGTTAAGGCTAATTAACTTTTAGCATACCACTGTAGATGCCTGCGATACCTTCAGATATATTATGGGAATATGTTGAGGGATTTGCCACTCATTATCAGAACGAGTGAGATTATGTACCGAAACAAATGGTCATCATGTGGAACACCTTTTGTAACATTTATTTTTTTAGTTTTATTATTTATTTCTGCATTTTCGTTCTTAAATTCAAAGTTAAAATAAAAATGCAAACATACGTTACTTTGATTTTTAATTCCAATTAGCTAAGGATTATAGGGAATTAAATTGAACTGTTCATCAACCAATATCTCGAAAACGGTTGATCTGAGTGGCATCGACCAAGTATACCTTTTTTGCTTAGAACTGAAAAGGGAACAAACTAATTCAAGCGGAACGTCAATATACCGGGTGGTAAAAAAGTTAAGGCCAATTAACTTTTTGCATACCACTGTAGATGGTGCCCTCTGCAGGTAGCATCAAAATCAATAAAATATTTAAGTTTCTCGATCACAAAAACCCCCGTGCTCCAAATTTCAGGACCATATTCAAATTTGTTGGCAAAACAAAATTTTTCACACCCTGTTGGTCCTAAACGAAGCGCTTTCGGACCTGGGTTTATATGAACTTTTTTTCTTATTTTTGGGTCCAGAATCACTACGCAAAGTTTGTCCGTAGAGTTTCTGGGCACCCCGTATATATATATATATATATATATATATATATATATATATATATATATATATATATATATATATATATATATATATATATATATATATATATATATATATATATATATATATATATATATCTATATATATATCTATATACGCACATTTTTTAATACTCTTTGTATTCTGGTTTTGGAATTCCTGAATCATTTGCTAAATTTCTACAAGAATTGATTGGATTGGACAGCATGCTTGTCGAAACACGAATTTCGTCCACGTCCTGATTGATTTCATTGTAACACGCAAAATTATCCAAATGTGTCAAATTAAATTTAATTCATCGAAATAAATCTTTATTAAGTCACTTTTATAATATTTGAATTAATAATATTCTTAGTTGTATCGTCGTAGGTACATTGAAATGTTATTTTAATATTAAAAGTCGAATTGAAATATTGTCCATTTACTCGTTTAAGTACAAACCATTTCCGTTGCATTGTATATAACAAGATAACATGTCACAATTTTCAGTATTAGAAGTCTTTCTTGCATTGGCATAGTTGAATTTTCGCATATAAACATAACAAAATTAAGGTTTATAACGAAGAACAACATTGCGAAACTATCAAATTTGGTACCTGCACACAAGAAAATAGTTTAGCCCATATTCACAATGACATTGGCGTATAAATAAATATTTTGGATATTACTGGTAGTAAAAGATGATCAACACGGTAAATACATAAAATTTTGTTCTTAACCACCAAACAAATAGTTTTGATCGTTTTTCGAATGAAATAGAGGTATAAATATGGATTAAGTACATTAAGGACCTCCAGTGATATCTAACATTGTGAAACTATAAAATTTTGTTCTTGTCCAAAAGAAAATAGTGATTTTGGACGTTGCTGGTCCTCAGTAGGTAAGATTGGAGGTACCACAATTCCAAGGTCCCACATTATCAAGGTCATCACCATCTCAAGGTCTCACTGGCTCAAGGTTACAAAATAACTAGGTCATGTTTGTACACTACTTTCCCAAGGTCACACAATTCCAAGTTTACCACAGCTCCAAGGCGTTTTCAAGGCTTGCTCATGTAATTCTTACAATTGTCTGATACCACACTTAGAACAAAACAAAAAAATGATATGTTATTATATTTATTTGTTGTATGTGCAAATGTAATCAGTTTATTATTCAGATATATCGCTTTCTCTAGGGATAAGCGTTTGATGGGATAAGCGCAGACATATATTTAGAAAATGCATTTAATACTACTAAAACGTATCGAAATACTTTATTTACCCGAGCATAAGGTATCATTTCTACCAAATCAACTTGAAACATCATTTAAACCTTTAAGTACCACACAACGCCGCGGAAAATTTCTTCTTGCTGGCTTGTGCAGTTCTTCAACAACATCAGCTTTACTCATTTTATCACTTTGAATTGTACTACGAACTCTCATGCAACATCACCGCACTTGCAAACTGTATAAATTCTGGTATAGTCACTCTGATTGCGGCATTCCTAGTTATGTGGTGACCAATTACATCGTCAGTAAGCAAACACTTTTTATCATTTATGTTAAGTTCGAGACCTGGATGACTCCACTTGCAATATACTACGGTGCCTTCGTTACAGGGAAAGGTGCAGGTGTGAACTATAGTAGTAGGAATACTAATTCTCTTTTTAATGGCTATTCCAGCGAAACAAATGAAATTTTCATATTGAAGATCACCAGAACTATGAACAATAAGTTTACCGTGCGTAAATGCGTGCGTGAGTGCGTACGTGCGTGCGTGCATGTGTGTGCGTGCGTGCGTGCGTGTGTGTGTGTCATACGCATTAACTAGTATAGCAGTGAATTGTCAGTTAGTCTGGGTATGAAGTGTTGTTAATTAATAAATTACCCGTGGAGTTATATATACCTGGGTAGTAAGGACAGAGGTATTAACGAACTGAACGAAGCGTGTAAAGAACGCGATATTGCATACCCCCAGTCAAACGATCTAAGACATCGCCACATTGCTGGTAAGGCTTTGCAACAAAAAGCTTGGAAAAGATTTCGTTCCTCAAACGCTACCTTTGGAGAAAGAGAAGCTGATCGTAATGTCGGAATATGTAATGGGGTTACTAGTTTTGAATCTTACAATACTGTACAAAACGTTACTTCCAAGAATAACCAACTGATATTTGAAAGAACTAGAATTACAATACCGCCAGGATCATACGAAATTGCGGATGTGTATAAACCTATAAATGATACAGTGAAAGGTTTGAATAAATTTTTTAATTTTTTTTAAAATGGGGAGGCGTCACATATTATTCACCAATTTTTTCCCAGTGTACCAGCGGGATACAAAATAATTGAATCCCCTCTACATGTCATCTATTTACCTATAAACACATCCACCATTTCAACCATAACACTTAAAATAGTAGACCAAGACGGAGACATCGGCAATTTCAACGGTGAAGACATCCCGATAAATAAATTTTGTGCGTAAGATGGTTTAAGCAGGAATGTCTTTTAGTCAACATAAAAAGAGCATTCAATTGACGTAATTTTAGTACCAGTGTAAATTATTTGCTTAAAATACGGTTCATTATTTTCATTTTTTAAACAACGGTTGTAGCCAATTCATCATCTAAACGTTTCATATATGAAAATTCTGCGACGTACTTTAAGCGTTGTGCGATGTGTGTAAATAAGACGTAGTCTTTACGACTTCAAAACTACGTTTACGTGTCGACGTTGAGGAAGTATATCTGCTATATTTTTTAAATAAGCGGTTTTGTTATGTAACTCATAAAAGGTGAATGTTAAATAACGGATGCTACCAATTCGTCATTTAAACGTTGTGTGTATAAAAATTCCTTTACGTTTTTAAACGTTGTATGGTGTACGTAAATAAGACGTTGCGTTTAAATTGAAATCCATTCTGTCTATAGACATTATGGAAGTATATATACTATATATTCATATGAACGGTTTATTATGTAGCTCATAAAATATAAATGTTAAACAACAGATGCTACCAATTCATCATTTAGACTTTAAAGTATGGAATTTTTTACGTATTTTGAGCGTTGGATGATGTATGTAAATAAGACGTTTCCTTTACGATTGCGAAATACATTTTGCGTATAGACGTTGTGGAAGTATATATACTATATTTTCAAATAAACGGTTTATTATGTAACTCATTAAACATAAGTTTTAAACAACGGTGCTGCCAATTTATCATTTAAACTTTGTATGTATGAATTTTTTACGCATTTTAAGCTTTGTACGATGTATGTAAATAAGACGTTTGCTTTACGATTGCAAAATATAGTTTGCGTATGGACGTTGTGGAAGTATATAATACTATATTTTCAAATAAACGGTTTATTATGAACTCATTAGATACCTATAAATGTTAAACAATAACAATACATACTTGAAATTTTGCATTGTTTGTAGTTAAGATTTCAGCTCTTCTCCGACGCTTTAAGGCATTGATACAAATTATATGCCAAAGTATTTAATATTATACCTTCAAATTTAATAAAATTTGTAGATGGTGAACCAATGATAACAGCATGATATATTTCCATTATAAACATGATTATTAGAAAATGTGCTACATGGTATTAAAATTTCAATGCGTCTTTAGCACAATGACGCTCTTTCGACGTGAAGAAGCGTTTAAAAATTCCATATGCAAATATACATGTACGAGTAGCTTGTTCGTAAAAGGAAATTCAGCCTTAAGTCTGTTTAATGACATGGACTTGACCATAACTGTTATCATTAGTCAAGGGTTGTGAAACTACCTGCTACTTGTTAGGAACAATGAAACGGGTATAGGTTTGTACATTTCGAACAGCAATCTTTAAAATATTGTCTTCAGTTTTCCTACGATGTACGAACTAATCAAAGGGTCATTCAATAAGTGAAAGTGCATCTCTTTGAACTTGCAACAAATCAGGTAAGTTTTAATTGATAATACTATTTGTTAGCTTTTTCTGAAAGTAGCCTTTTGTTGTACTACAATAGATTTACCTGTTATCTGTGTGTATGTGTTACCACCTATCAAGTTTTTGGACCTAAATAGCCTTGTTGTTGGTAAATTAAGCATAATATCCTTGTTTATATACATAAACAAGGATAATATCATACAATCTTTTCTGTGAGTGTTAATAATAAATTTTAATAGTCTGCACAAGCCACTTGGTGAAACATTGCTGAATTGATTAGTTAAAATACTTGGTAGTTTCACATTTTTTATTCATTTCAAATGTCGCCGTTCTTCGGTTACAAAATAAAAATATCTAGTGTGGAACACCACACAACTTCAACCTACAAAATGGTAATTAAAAGAAATGAAATAATTCTAGTAATATTTTTAGAATAATTATATCTTTATATACCTTTCATAATATGTTCATCAGGTAAATACTCAGCATTGGAAAAGCTAAAACTATAATCTGTCAAAACACTTAAAAATTAAAAGAAATAACTTTAATTGTAACTTTTTTAGGGTAACTATGCAACCTCGTTCATACATTCGTAACGAAAACATAGCAAAAACAAAAACAGTAAAATACAACAGGCAACAATTTACAGAAGCATTATTCAGGATTACGTAATAAAAAAGAAATTGAAAAAATACGATAATCAACAATAAAGTCTGTTATTAAAACATGTGCATGTGGTTCTGTAGTTCCAGAGCAGAAATAGAAGTCCCTTATATAAGTACCTTCAGAACATTTTTTATGTCTTCATAATATTAGTAACATTATGTAGGAATGTTTCCAGGAGCACCAAAAACAAAGAAAATTGCAGCGGCTTACTGAAGCAGACTACAACGAATTGGAAAAAACGCTTACGACAGAAGTGGACGAAGAACTAGACCAATGAATAATAATAATTATGTCCATAATTAATAAATGAAATATTTTTACATTTTATTTATTCATAAAACAAACCTAATATAAGCGTTTCAAAATATCTACGAAATTGTGACTCTTAGAAATAGACATCGTTGTATCGGATGCGCGATTCATTTTCAAAGCTGACGTAACGATGTAAAAACCACGTACCGTTTACGAAGGTTTGCTAGACGACGATAATTGTTTGAAATTCTGAATTTTAGAAATAGTCATGTTTGAATCGGATAGGCGACTGATTTTGAAAGCTGACATAACGATATAAAACTACGTACCGGTTTTGACGGTTTCCTAGACAACGTTATTTATTTGCAATTCTGAATTTAAGAAATAGTCATGGTTACATCAGATGAACGACCCATTTTCAACGCTGACATAATGACGTAAAACGACGTACCGCTCACGACGGTTAGCTAGACAACGTTAATTGATTGAAATTCTGCATTTTGAAATAGCCATTATTGAATCGGATGTGCGACTCGTTTTAAAATCGGACATAACGATATAAAACTACGTAGCGGTTACGACGGTTTGCTAGACAACGCCAATTATTTGAAATTCTGAATTTAACAAATAGTCATTATTGCATCGGTTGTGCGACTCGTTTTAAAATCTGACATAACTATGTAAAACTACGTATCGGTTACGACGGTTTGCTAAACAACGCCAATTATTTGAAATTCTGAATTTAAGAAATAGTCATGTTTGCATCGCATGGGCGACTCACTTTGAAAGCTGACATAACTATATAAAAA
>JARFJB010002496.1:262500-285000 GCA_036346205.1 Vesta saturnalis
GTGTCGTATGCGTGTGCGTGTGCGTGTGTGGTCGTGTGTGTGTGTGTGTGTGCGTGTGTGTGTGCGTGGTGTGTGTGTGTGTGTTGTGTGTGTGTGCGTGTGATGTCGTGTGTGTGCGTGTGTGCGTGTGTGCGTGTGCGTGTGTGCGTGTCGTGTAGTGCGTGTGCGTGTGTGCGTGTGTCGTGTGTGCGTGTGCTGTGCGTGTGTGTTTCGTGTGTGCGTGTGTGTGCTGTGTGTGCGTGTGTGCGTTGTGCGTGTGTGCGTGTGTGTGCGTGTGTGTGCGTGTGCGTGTGTGCGTGTGCTGTGTGCTGTGCGTTGTGCGTGTGCTGTGTGCGTGTGTGCGTGTGTCGTGCTGTGCGTGGTGTGCTGTCGTGTGTGGCTGTGCGTGTGTGCGTGTGTGTGTGCGTCGTGTGTGCGTGTGTGCGTGTCGTGTCGTGCTGTGCGTTGTGTGGCGTGTGTGTGTGCGTGTGTGCGTGTGCGTGTGCGTGTGTGCGTGTGGCGTGTGCGTGTGTGCAGTGTGCGGTGGTGTGCGGTGCGTGTGTGCGTGTGCGTGTGTGTGCTGTGCGTGTGCGTGAGTGTGCGCGTGTGCGTGCGTGCGTCGTGTCGCGTGCGTGTGTGCGTGTGCGTGTCTTGTGCGTGTGTGCGTGGTGCGTTTGCGTGTGCGTGTGCGTGTGCTGCGTGCGTTTGTGTGCGTGTGCTGTGTGCGTGTGCGTGGTGCGTGTGCGTGTGCGTGTGCGTGTGCGTGTGCGTGTGCGTGTGCGTGCTGCGTGTGCGTGTGCGTGTGCGTGTGTCGTGTGCTGTGCTGTGCGTGTGACTGGTGTCTGTGTGTCTGAGTGTTTGATGTCTGTATACAAATGTGTGTGTGTGTTCTGCGTGTGCGTATGTACGTGTCTACGTACAACGCACAAGCACAAACAGCGGATCAATATGCTCCTAAACTCAAAGTTAATTGGGATGGAACGGCGGTTAGTGGTGTAGTAAATGGACACCGTTTCATGCTTTACAAGGACGGGTCTTTTCCCAAAGATTGATAACTAATGAGTGATTTTGTTTTCGATACATAAAAGCTCTTGTTAACTGAACTATAGTTATATGGTTAAAAAATCTAAAATAAACGGTTTGTCTGTAGCGGTCAACTTAGACCTCAAACTTTAATTTAAATTGCTATCAAAACCAGTCTTCGAGATACTATCTACAAAAATTAAAATGGATTAACCAAGTAAGATAATATTTTACCTCATAATACACAATAAGTTGCTGATCGATGTAAGAGCAATGCAGAAATGCTACAAGACTGTACTGCACCTGTTCGTCTTGGTTTTATTACATCGGCTACATCTATTGGTGGGATAATTGGAAATCTAAATTTAACCTAGTTTCGGACGGCAGCGCCAGAACTTATTTGATTTAAAATGATAGTACATTATATTATTAGGCGCAAGAATTAGGCTTTATGTGTTAGGGTTTGCAGGTTGACTGCCGAACGTAGTGAGATCCTGAATTTTCATGCTATATTTCTATATTGGGAATGACTGCATCCCTAATTGACCATCTTCTGACAGGTACTAAAGGAGCTGTTTGTAAAATAAGCTTTTTATACAAATCTAAGCAGTACTGTATCTCCCGACAACTCTTTCGTTTGTATAAGGCCAAAATTCGAGAATATAATTCTCACCTCCGGGTTTATGCTCCGCAATACGCTCTTAATATTGTAGATCATATTAAAAAAAGAGCGATTAGGCTTAACTTCTTCATACAGTCCCTTGAGCATAGAAGAATCGCTTTAGTTCTATCTTTCGTTATCCGTATGACCATGGCTTTGCGTAGATCAATTACATTCTTTGATACTTTTCCTAGGTATACTCTCTTGGCAATTCAATATCACCCTAGCCATCCTCCTAAGTGTGCCTGAGTGCTTTAGGCATGGTAGGCCAAACTTATCCTGTTCAGGACCACAGTTATTAAAAAAATGTCAAAAGGAGGTCAATAGTAATAAAGACGTTAACTTGAAAAAACAAATTCCAAAGCCGCTCGCATCCATAAAAATATAATATATTTTAAGCATTGTATTCTTATTTTTTAATATTTGCCATTTATTTGGTTCCGTATTCAGAATTTTTGTAAAGAAAAAATTTGTAAAATTGAATTATCTTAAAAAAATATGTTTACAATTTATCTATAAAGTGGATCATCATTCATATATTGAAAAAAGGTTAACACTTAAATACTACTTTACAAACCCTTTGCAGCCAAATTAAGCGTCGTATCGAAAACTGAATAGATCATAAAATCTTTAATATATATTTTTTTACTAATAGTATTCCTCAACAGGCCAAGATTGTCCTAACGTGCAAAAGCACACAGGAACACTGGGAGGGGGATAGGGATATTGTTAGACTGCCAAGAAATGTTTATAAAGGGCTACCTGAAATTTACTTAAATCAAAGTTTGGAGAAAACAGGAACTGGGTAGTGCATCCTACAAGTTGGTGGCGTTGTAGAAAAATGTAGATTGCGCCCGTTTAGTGTGACAAGATGAAATTATGGTGTAAATGGGAAAACCGAATGTTCCTATCGAAGATGGCCTGCGAAGGTATTAAGGGGTGTATTTCAGAGGCACACTTGCCAGAGTAATAGAGATACAACAAAGAAAGACCCGTTGTTATGACCTAATTAGTTCTATTCATTGACGCCATGTCATTTTATAAATAAATACTGAACACTTAAATACAATTTTCTAAAATGAATATCATTGCATTTAACTGCCAACCAACTAAAACTACATAACAATACAGTCCACATAAAATTTTACGTGCTTCTACAGTGTGATGTACTATTTTGGTCATAAGTAATGTTCCGGCATCCGTGTAAGCAACCTACATCCCAATTCTCTGATGCCACCAGAAATTTTTGGCATGGAGAAGGGATGCAGTCAATAACTACATTGTTAGCTTGGAATTCTTACTATTATGTCTATATTTTCTTTGACTTAGGTATTTATTCAGGATAATTTATTCAACTTAACCTTAATTATATTTGTATTTCCTAACATCTATGCGAATATAATCACTAACCCATTAATGCATTAATATCTTGACTAATTTCCTGAATTGTTAATATTCTAATGGATTTATAATATTACATTAACTGAATAATTATTTTATTTATCTTTAAATACCGAATATTTCAGCAGGATGTGTCTATCACTTTATCTTTTAAGCTCAATTTGCAAGTGACGTATTTATATAAATATTTTTGTGTAAATAAACATTGCTTACTTTACTTAACTAAATTCGACAAGTTGTATAGAGATTCTTTATTGTGTCACATAAATATATTACTTTCAGCGGACATTAAAAACATGTAAATGTGATAATAAGGATATTATTTGTTGTTTCTTCTCTAATAAATATAAATATTATTATTTAAATATGATGCTTAGAAGCTATTTTGTTTGTTAAACATTTTCGCGTCTCATCGGCGAAGTGAGCTGTTGATTGCCTACACGTATGCCGTGATATTACTTATGACCAAAATAGTACCTATTGTTTTTCAACATAATCTCAAACGTGCATGTGTTCATCTAAAGCACAGCGAATAAAGAATAAAGATTGTCATTTAATGCATATATTCACATACACATGCAACGATATCATGTAACGTGCCAATTCTTGTCTGTCGTTACCTTAATTTAAATTTCGAAATTTGCATTATTATCGATAAGCATATTTACATTACCTTAGTATTTTTAAGCAGTTCTTTTCTCGTTTAACAATTAAATTTTTATATCGCAATATTTTCTCTTCAGTACATAATTACGAGCGTCCCTATGTATATTTTAGACATTCAATTTTAGTTCTATGCGCAGCGTGAGTTGAGCACGTTTGAGGCACTTCTGTTTATCATGTCGTGCCTTTAAGACGTTATCTTTTTTAAGTTTTGCTTCCCTTTTATAAGGTATGTAAAGGCGTCTAATTACATTTTCTATATATTATATTTAATAGGGAATCAGAAACAAGAATTAGAATCAGAATAAGGAATAAGAATACAGTTTATCTTAAGAAAAAGCTTTTATTTTGGTAAATTTACGTATCATTGAGTGGCGTGGGTATGACGTCACGAGCTTAACTTTGTTAAAATGGCAGATTAATGCAATGCCATCTTTATGAACCTAAATGGAGATACCTTTGTTTTGCATCAATCACATGCTGTTATACATATTCTGCGTTCGTCGTTATAAACAGCTTTCGTCGTTCGAATCTGCGTTCGTTATATCTCTCAATTATTGTAGGGACAACATTTGGTGCCAATAATTGAATGTTCCTATATGCTACCGTTCATCTAATTTTTATGTTGAAGACATAAGAAAGTTATAGTCCCTTCCCATACGTTTATGTTTCGTTTATTTGTACGTTAATTACAAATGGAAATTACCTTTACATTATCGTATATTTGTCTTTAAATTTTAAATGAAAATTCTCAAGCTACAGTTCGTTTAAGACAAGATTAAAGTATTTGTTTTGTACAAGTAAGTACTTATCCTTTTACTGCAGTTAAGTAAATAACAAATCAGTTTGTGTTATTTTGATACGGTTAAGAAAAAAGGAACAGTTGAGTCCTGCTCCTGAAATAAAAACATTTGAGTTCATAACCTATCACAACTGTAATTTGTTGACATGGGTCAATGCACGTTTCATTATTGAAAATATTTTGAATAGATTGCATTTTGAATTCTAAGGAAACCTAGATAGTAAGCTTAGCTACAGTGTTTAAGAAGTATCGTTTTAGTTATTTTACTCTGATATTAATCAGACATTTTGCTTTATTAAATATACATATAAATACAGATGTTTAGTGCTTATTTAGATTACCTATTATGTTCTGAGATACAACCTTTCTCAATTTTTGTTGTATTTTATTTATTAAACCTAGAAATTGAGTGGTGCCCAATTAAAACAAATGCTAATACTGATTATGTCTATGAAAATATCTCTGCTTTCCTCACACCTGATGAATGAGTTCTCAATTTCAGTAAGTTTTATAAGTTTGTACCTCACTGAGCTAGACCGTGGTGTGATTTGCCTTTCTAATATAACAACACCACACTTATTTTTTTTTTATTTTTTTATTTGTTATAATCAATAAACATTATAGGAAAGTATCGGAACATCTGCATTGATTTTTTTAAAGATAATATCAAATTTTAATGAAAATAAGATCTATTCATCCAAAATACAGTAAATGATGAATAACGTGTTGTATGCCAATTAGAGCATCAGCCCGTAAAGGCAATGTGCGCGCACGCCATAGCTCAGTGGTGTGGGCGAGGTTCCTGCTGCAAAAACGTCAAAATCAGGAGAAAATGTTAGAAAGGTGCTACCTGTTAGATACATTTATAGCGGGAAAACGTCATGAACTAGATCTTAATAATGTTCACTCAAAAAATAAAATATCCCCCTCCCCAAAAATTCTACTACAAAAACATTTACGCAAAGCTCGCCTAAACCTCAATAAAACCTTAAGTTTCATATAAAAGTCGAAAAATTGCAATAATAAAACAAAAACATTAAACATTTCCATAAACTTCAGCGTCAAAATTATTGTCTCAAATATCCAAAAAAACTGATCAATACGGTAATTAATTATTCAATTTAAAACGAAAAATACTCCCACAACAAAACTAAACGTGACCGAAAATTTATAAAAACCTAAAATTTAACAAACATCGATATCGGGATGTAGCACCTAAATTCGAAAATACACAGCTCATTTTCAAACAAATAAACAAACTGCTTACCCTTCCGGTAAATCCAGGTAATCGACACCTGATCAGATAATTCCTGCAAAAAACTCAAAGGTTGCCACTACTCGAATAATTATTATATGGAAAACAAACATCTGATCGGTCAACGACCGTCTTACTTCATAATTACGTTACTTTGTAATCTAAAATACCCTTTAAAGTGACTAAAATCAAAATACTAAACACTCAAATCGAGAAATTCCCATTAGTCATACTAATTACGTTAAAGTTCATGAAACTCCAAAAGGTTACTTAAAAAAACTTGTATATGAACCATAAATGGATGTTGTTGCTGTAAAATTATTTAAGTCAAAGTTTCTCATCAAACACTAAAAATCCTAAATGTGAATCAAAGAGAAATATCTAATCCCGAAACTTTTTATTTTACGACGGAAAATCGCAGTAACAACTCGAAATTTTGTTACAGTTGGTACAAGACAAACACACTAAATTTTGCAGTTCGCACAAAAAACAACGTACAATGATATGATTCTGTTGACGCTTGCAAAAGTCATATCCGCCACGCTCAGTTACCTCATGTTCAAAATAGCTACAGTTTAAACGCAACAGTTTACACGAAAGCAGCGTTTTCATCCCCACACTAACATTTAAAAAAATAAGGAACACACTAAAACACACTAAAAAAAGGCAGTATGTAAGAAAAAAGATGCGTACATGGCAATGATTTCTACAAAAAATGAGACTGAGAAGAAGTGATTGTATGAGGTGTACAGATTAAGAAACAAAGAAGCGAAGGAGGCAGTGAGAATAAGAAAAGAGGAAGTGATGGCTGAGGAAGGAGAGAAAATACAGAATGATATTGAGGGAAACAAAAAACTCTTCTGGAAATGGGTCAAAAAAACAAAACGTGGCCCAAAACAGAACGCTGCAGGAGTGATGAATGCTAGAAACGAAATAGTATGGGACGATTGTGAAGCGAGGAAATGCTGGCAAGAATATTTCGGAAAGCTGTACAGTAGTGAGGAAAGTAAGACTAAAGGGTTAAATAAGGAGAATATAGAAGAAATGATGAATGAAACTGAGAAGGATATTGGAATAAATGAGGTAGAGAAAACGGTAGGAATGTTGAAAAACGGCAAGGGAGCAGGCGTAGATGAAATCACTAGTGAAATGCTCAAGTATGGTGGTGCAAAGCTTATACAAAGATTGTGTGAATTATTCAATGTATGCCTTATGTGTGGAAAAGTGCCGAGTGATTGGAAGAGCGCGATCATTGTACCATTGTATAAGGGTAAGGGGAACAAGAGTGATTGTAAGAACTACAGAGGATTAAGCTTACTCAGCGTGCTTGGTAAAGTATTTGGAAAAATAATGATTGATAGAGTACGAGAAACTACACAAACTAAGATGTGGGATGTGCAAGGTGGCTTCATGCCAGGCAGAGGACGTGTCGATCAGATGGTTGCTCGAAAAGTGTTTAAAGGTAAAAAGGAAGTTGTACTGTGCGTTTGTAGATCTGGAGAAAGCATATGATAGAGTGAATAGGGAGAAGCTGTGGGAAATATTAAATGAATATGGCCCAAATAAAGGTCTAATAAATGGAATAAGGGCAGTATACAACGGTAATGGGCATGTGTTAGGGTGAGAAGAGGTGTGAGTGAATACTTTAATATTGAGCAAGGAGTGCGACAAGGCTGTATGATGTCACCGTGGATGTTCAATGTATACATGGATAAATGTCTTAGACAAGCATGTGCCGACACAAATGGTGTAATGGTTGGTGACGTAAATGTACGACTTCTGGTGTATGCAGATGACACAGGATTATTAAGTGACAGTGCGGCTGAGCTGCAAACCGCTCTGAGGAAGTTTGACACAGTCTGTGAGAGCATGGACCTAAAGGTAAACTTGAAAAAACTAAGATTGTGGTGTTCAATCGGGAAGGTGGAAAGGAGAGTAGAGTACTTACTCTGCAAGAGGAAATTATGGAGCAAGTGGACGAGCTGTTATATCTCGGTAGAATGTTAGTGCAGATGGTACAATTGAGAGCGAGATTGGACGAAGGGTCAATGCTGGAAGGAAAGTGATTGGAAGTATGTGGACGATAATGAGAAATGAAAGCATGAGCCTAGCTGCGAAACGAGCAATTTATAATGGCGTATTCGTCCCGACAGTACTGTATGGAAGTGAGACATGGGTATGTCAAAAAGTACGAAAGAAAAATAAATGCCGTGGGTATGAGATTCCTGAGAAGCGCATGTGGCAAAACGAGAAGGGACAAGATAAAAAATGAATGCATAATGGCGGAGTGTGGTGAGGAAAAGACGATGATGGATAGATATAAAAGTTGTACATTACGTTGGTTTGATCACATTGAGAGAATAAACAACGCAAGATTAACGAAACAAATATATGTGGGTGAAGTTATGGGAAAGGCTGGACCTGGTAGGCCGCGTAAAACTTGGCTGAATGTAGTAGAATCTATGACAAAGGAAAGAAAGATAAGGAGTTTTAAAAACAAAAAGGCATGTCAGAGACTATGTATGAATCTTGCGGAAGCTAGGGAGGTATGCGGAGATAGAAAAGCATGGAGAAAGATTGGAATGAAAAATAAATAAGAGGCAGGGATTGTTTTGCCTACCCCGCAAGGGAATAGCGTGAAGGTTAACAAGAAGAAGCAAAAGAAGAACTATTGCTATCAATATCGAAGATATTACCTTAACTGACACTACGATAAACAATGGACGGTATAGAATATTCTCCCTCCTCTGCACTACGATAAAATAAGTCATGTAACTGGTCTACCGGGTGCTAAATCGATAAGGCTTCTCTGACTTTCCACGGTAACGCTCTCCAAATAGTATCTCACCAACGGCAACTTCCTGTTTATAATCATTCGAACCAAATTATGACAGTTAATTCAACCAAAAGCACACAAGTAACTAATTTTTCATCTGATTTAACGTAAATACACAAACATTTATCCGCATTTGCGAGCATTGCTTGATTTACAAAGCGTTCCTTAACGTTAATCTATTTACTCTAAACTTTGTTAAAGCGGCGCTATATACAGCAAGTTTGCACTTTATTTGTTTGAGCTGTGCGATGTATACGAAAGTACCCCTTCAACCAGAAACTCGTTAACATTAATCCACATAACCAAAATGCGTTAAAACAGATCAATAAAATAAAGGTTTATCACTTCGTAAAAAAACACTAAAACGAATTACTTCTATGACCCAAAATTTATCACTATTGACAAAACGAAATACACGATAAAATAAACCGGGGGTGTATTAAAACTTCTCTAAGATCTCAACCAGTGGAAGCGGAGAATCCTTCTACGGTAAGGTTCGGTACATCCCCACGGTACGATATAACTCGTTCCCTCGTGTTACATCAACCCCTTTCGCATATATTGCGAAGTCGCAAACAATGCACGAGAATCGTGAGTCTTCTACTACATCTCGTACAAGACTAACTTCAACTTCCTTCAGTTTCGGCCATCTTCCCTATCATCTCCCTTACCTTTTAATTACCTACTAGATAGCTTCGTTACTTTAAATTGACACACGCGCGCAAAACGATAGCCTACTGGTATTATCTCCAAAAAGAATTGCATCATCAGTTCAAATTGCATATCCAAAGGTACCTCAGTTATTACTGAAATATGATCTGTTTATAATAGGTCTATCCTACGAAAATGAGCCTTGTCTTTAGAAATCGAACTCTATAATATTTACCGAAAGAAAAGGCGACAGAGTGACGGCTACAATTTAAATTCGCAATAGATGTACCATACAACGTAATAATTTTATATTTAATATAATTTTATATGATTCAATTGCAAATCCATTTAACAAAATTCACCAACATTTAAAATAATGAGAACATTTATTTACACAAGAACTATTCCGATATTACTCTGATTGTCACATTGTCACATGTGAATGAAACGTAATTAAATCTTGAATTAACATTATTAAATAAAAAAACCTATACGTTTTTAGCGAATTGAAATTCCAAATATTAACTCGTAATAAAAGAAACTCTAACATCCTCAAATGGCAACTACTATATCCATATCGTATATTTCTCAAATTACGTTTAATTTAACCGACATGAAAATTTATTCTCTGAATTTTTAAATATCTTAACTCTAAAAAAAGACGTTTAACCAATTCAACACTAAATACATTAGTACTTGGAAACAAAAGATTCAAAATCTTTTGACTTTTAAAACCAAAATTTCGAAAAGTGAGAAGAATAAAAAATTATCTGAAATAATTTACTTAAAATTTTCACACCAGGTAACAAACGATTCTCATTTATTGCAGATATTTTGATACTTATATAAACATGTACCGACATCACGTAGAATTAAAGGCAACTCTCGTAAGGAACGTAGCGTCTTCTATCAATCCCATTTAAAGTACTTTATTAATAGACCCTATTAATGCATGTTTCGAGTTGCTCAATAGTTCCCATTAATAATATATTTTCTGGAAAATACTTCATTTAACTCAAACAGTTTGTAGAGATTAATTGAGAACGTCGCAAATTGGTTTATGAATTAGTACTTTAAGCTTCATTGAATTTTTAAAATAAGGAAGCTAGTGCTGTTTTCTCCTACGTTTTAAAAATAAACTGAACTTCTGCCATATGAATTGAGAACAAGTAATGGAAGAGAGTCAATTGCAAGAAAATAACTTAAAATGACGTATTTTAAGCCATTCCTAATTAAATCGTTTATTTTGTTTAGTGTCAGACAAATCAAAAATTAAATGAGATAAAAATCGTTGTTCTACTTATTTTATTACATTAATGTATTTACACTTTTATTTCCCCTTTATGAATAAATAATTTCCATTATGCTTTATAATGTTGAGTGACCTGTATTCTATGATCATGGAATCGTAGATTGCAATTATAATTTTCATTATTGCTAACACGACTGTCGTTATTAATACAGTTAATGAAATAAACACGATCTAATTTAAGTATTGTGGAGTTGGAATAATAACACTTCAAAATTAATGCCTATTTTATTGAATTTGTAATGATGTCATAATCCATATAGTTGATAGTATGAAAATTAACAATCTAAAACTTATAATCCTGTTAGTCCAAATATTCTCACGGATATTCCATGACAAAATTAACAAAAGTAATTTTGTGAGGCTATCAAAACAAAATCTAAGTTGTAATAGTTTTTAACCAATATATTGTGGACATTTTGAATGATCCGAATACAGATAGTAGGATTAGAATCCCTTCGGGTGACCGTAATTATAATATGTGGTCTCTAGTTGATATAATTCACTCGTGCGGCTTTTACAATTCCATATGTTTGGAAAATAATTAATTAAATCCTCTCACATCACTTTGAATTGCATGTTGTCTGTTCTACTAATATCTAAGCGATAAAAATGTTACTTTTTAAACATCCAATAAAGTTTGTTGTTTTTATTATTGTTATATTATTTGAGGTATTTGTTGTCAATTTAAATGTAGATGGTATTTCGGATCATTTTCTTTGATTAAAATTCAAGTAGTAGTATGAGTTGGAAAACTACTGCATTCTTTAAGTTCTTTAAATTACGGTTGATGCAAAATTATGATTTAGCCAGACATAAACCATCCAAGAACTAGAGTAACTCGAAAAAATGTGTAATAATTTAATTGAGCCACGAATTAATTACATTCAGCTGGAAAACTACTGATTAAACCGGGAATTAATTTAATTGAGAGGCATTTTAATATCACAGGAAAAATATTAATTTCTCTTTATCGTCGTGCATAACTTTCTATTTCATTTTGTGCTGATACGTATATTATTAAGAATGTAGAATTGTCAAGTTTTTCGTAAAGGTCAAAAGCTAACGTTCAAGTATTCATTTTATTGAAGAATAAAAAAAATTAATTTTATGTTCACTGTAGTTAGCGTTTCCTTACTACCTATTTCACTACTTACACAGGGTGAATCAACAACAGATAATAACTATAAGTTTTAACAACATGAACATAAAACTATAACTATATATATATATATATATATATATATATATATATATATATATATATATATATATATATATATACAGGGTGAGTCAGTTTTTGTAGACAAACTTTAACAGGAGATAGAACACATGTTTCTAAAAAGAAAAGTTCCTATAAATATATGTCGTAGAAGGCTTCGTTTCGAGATACAGGGTGTTGAATATAATTTTTTTCTCAAATTTTCATTGTAACTCATAAACGAATGCTTAGATTTTTTCATGTTGGGGATAATGTCTATTAATTAAGGGCATAAAACAAGCGATAAGAATATTCACAAACTTGCACAGTGGCGGAGTGGAGGGGTGCTCAACCACTTTCTTAAACAGAACTTCTACGCCAATGACTATTTTTAAAAAACTGTTATTTTCATTATCTACATACAGTTTAACAAAATAATGTACCTTCTTCTGTTTCGAAATTCCTGTGCGTTTCCGAGTTATTTTGATTTTTAGTGTTTGATGTGGTACTAAGTTAAGTAATGTGCTTTATGTGAATAATTGAATACAAAGTTTTTAATAAAAAAAGATTTAATAAAACACTTAGAGCCATTTTAGTACCTATCGATCGTTTCTTTAAAATTTCAAATACATTTTCATTTATAAATAGGTAGGTTATCGGTTTTTCTTAGTATCGATTGTTATTATCCTCGTATAAAAAGAAATGCATAATTATTATTGTTATGCGGTCAATACTTTCTGTATAATTATGTATGTATCAATTTCGCTATAAACATGTATGTAGTTTTTAAGTGAGATTCTAATAAGTTACAGACCGCTGATCACTTGCTCCCATTAAAGAGCCGCCACTGTATCAAGCCATACTCAAGTACAAGACTTTTGTAAATTGAAATCTATTTAGTACACTAATTTTAACAATCCTTATTTATTATTGTAACAATACTTAATTAATAAATGTGAAATGAATAAGAATTCATAGCAATAACGATTTATAAAATATAAATATAAAATAAAATAATGACAATTTAACATTTTTTATTGTAAAAAGGCTATACGGCTTTCAAGTTTTGTTGTTAGTTGGCCGTGACGGCGGCGCGGCGAAACAAAAAATCGAGCACTTCAGATCGAAATATTACAACTTATTGAACCCCATATAAATAATTATTTTATTAAACGAACTTAAAGTAAAGACAGTATTTTTTTGATTCAACAAATTATATCCTAATTATACAGATAAAAGTACTAGAAACACGTCAAATACGTACTACCTAATAAGTTGTTCGAAATGTCCGCCTCTTTCTTGAATACACAATGCAATACGTCTCTCAAATTCGCTGCTTAAATTTCTACACATTTCAACACTAACGTTTTGAAAACAGTTTCTAATCCTAATCTTCATGTCTTCCTTTGTTGTAGGCGGTATTTTATAAACCTGCTCTTTGATGTACCCCATGACTAAAGTCCATTTTAGTAAGATCTGGGGATCTAGCAGGCCAAGCAACAGGCCCTCGCCTCCCAATCCAACTTTCTGGATATGTAGCATTTAAAAAACTTATTATCGGACCTGTATGATGTACTGGGGCCCCATCATGAAGAATCACATTTCTTGTTGCGTATCCTGTGGCATTGACGCAACAAATTAGGTAGATGGTTTTGCAGAAAGTCTAAGTATACTTCCTCTGTAACTCGTTGATCAAAAAAATATGGTGCAATTACATGATTACCGACCGAGAAGTATATCTTACAAAATGTGGACTTTCGGTAGAATAGTAATGAAAATTGTATCTGTCTACACTTCCGTTTCTGTGAAATGTGGCCTCACCTGTAAATAAAATCAAAGGAACAAAATTGTTGGTTTATTTTGTTTTGAGCCCATTGACAAAATTCCAGTCGTCTTTGACAATCTTCAGGAACCAACTCTTGAAGTAGTTGAATGTGATAGGGGTGCATTTTTTGAGACTTCAATATCCGCTGTACGTACGTCGTTCAACACCAACCTGCTGAGAAATGGGTCGTTGTCCAATATATGATTTTCGGTAACTGTTAATAGTACATTTAATTGATTTTCCTCAGTCTGTGCATGTTTTTCCTAGTATTTTTCATATAACACATTGCCAGTTCTTTCAAAACGCTCCAGAAGCTTTTCAAATGCCCTTCTTTCAGGTTGCCGTCTCTCTGGAAACCGTTGTTGATACAGTCTTCTTGCTAAGAGTGTATTTTTATCACTAGCTCCCAAAAGAAAAATCATATCAACCATCTCGGCTTGCGAAACATTCATTATTTACAATTTTAATTCAAGTTTTAAATCAATTTGCTATAAAATACACGAATGCATCACACAAATTATCAACTGACAATAAATAATGATGTTTCTGATGATCTCTATTATTTTTATATGCCACGCCGCGCCGTCACCGCTAACTAACAACAAAACTTGAAAGCCGTATAGCGTTTTTACAATAAAAAAATGTTAAATTGCCATTATTTCAAAAACTACAATATTTTTGAATATACACTCTTATACAAAGTCACCCTTATTTTTAATGCTAAATAAGATGATCTACCCTGTATAATTAAAAATATTTTTGGAATATGCACCAGAACATATCTTACAACTTTTGTACTGAATTTTTTTTTGTATCTATTTAAATAAAGGAGATATGGGACTTTGTCACACTAATGCACCCTGTATATATATATATATATATATATATATATATATTTCTTTTTTTACTTGTAATTTATTTATAAATAATTAAATATACATCCAAATTCAATGGTTAACTTGGTATAAAATTATACTGTTATATTAGACTATACAATTTAAAAGTCGAATAAAACTTTCTAATCAAAGTAAATTAACTTTTAATAGACTAATATGTAGCTTATTCTGTGGATTTATGACTAAAGTAAATAACAATTCAAGTTTTAAAGATCAAGGAGGCGCCTGTCTATAAACAACGACTTAAGTGTTTCAGTCAAATATTACAATTGCGGCGTGGGTTCGTCATTGGCGTGAAAATGGCTCTGTGCAAAACATTAAAAAACCTGGACGTCGAAGAACGGTGCGTACGCCTGAAAATATTGAACGAGTGAGAGCTGCCTTTACAAGAAGTCCTAAGAGATCGGCAATCACTTACCCTAGGAATATCTAAGGAAGTATCCACAGAATTCTGCATAAAGATATAAAATTTCACTATAAATATCAAATGGCGCATAACCTCAGTGATCTAGACAAAGGAGCGAGGGTGGCATTTTGTGAAGAATTTTACATCAGCATCGTGGAGAAATTCATAATTTGCTAATGAGCGACGAAGCAAATTTTCATTTGGACGGTGTTGTTAACAAGCAAAACTTTAGATACTGGAAGTAGAAAATCCTCACGAACTGTTTAGCAAAAACCTCCACAGTCCAAAAGTCGTTGTTTGGTGCGGTGTAGCATCATTTGGAATTATCGGTCCTTATTTTTTGAGGATGAAAATAACCGTTCTGTTACAGTTAATTCCGAACGCTACATAAACATGTTGCAAACGTTTCTTATCCCAGAACTAATTAGACGAGGACTAAATGGCGCCATATTATCCCAGCAAGATGGAGCAACGGCTCACACAGCCAGAAACACTATGAGAATGTTGCGAGATTTTTTGACGGCCGTATAATTTCGATTTGGAAATTTGAATTGGCGAGATCTCCTGATTTAACGGCCCCGATTTTTTCTCCGGGATACCTAAAGCAAAAGTTTTTGCAAGTCGTCCCGCAACGATTCCGGAGCTGAAGGAGCAGATTCGAAATGAAATTGCAGGAATAAATGGAGATTTGCTTCGCCGAGTGATGATAAATCTTGAACTTAGAATTCAAAAATGCATTGAAGTCGAAGGCATTTGGAAGACATGATCTTTAAAACTTGAATTGTTATTTACTTTAGTCATAAATCCCAAAGAATAAGCTACATATTAGTCCATTAAAAAGTTAATTTACTTTGGTTAGAAAGTTTTTATTCGACTTTTAAATTGTATAGTCTAAAATGGGGAACCCTTTATAATACGTAGTCATTTTTCAATTTATTATTTTTTTTTTCTCTGATTTTGTACATATTGTTATGTTTACGTATTTAGTTAGGATACAATAATTATTTAGTGAAATATGTTTTTAATATTTTTTTTACAGGATTCCTGTTACAATTTAACAACTCTACAGTTATTGCAGTGTATATTTATTGGCTTAACAGCGGAGTGTGTATGCAATGCGAAATTGTTCCTGCCTCAATGATTGACATCAATAGCGTTCTCTTAAATATACGCTCATTGACATCAAATTTAGAGTCGTTAAGTGATTTTGTTTTAGGTAAAAATATTCATTTAATTATTTTATGAGAAACATCGTTATCTTCAGATATAACTAGTGAATCTATAAGTGTTAATGGTTATCATTTAATCCATGCAGATCGTAAACGTATCTTTAGAGGAGCTGGCGTTGCATTTTACGTGAGTTAATCATTACCTTTTTACATAATAACAAACATTCCGGAACAAAGATGTGAAAGTCTGTGGCTTTCTATTAAACATGGTAGTCATGAATTTGCTTTTGGGATAATTTACAGACCACCTTATTATGCTAATAATGTATTTTTTGAAAATCTCGATCAAACTATACGCTTCATTCTGAGTTGTTTCTTACTGGCGACTTTAACATTGATATGCTTGCACAAGCACCACCTCATCATCAACTATCGTCAGTAATAAGTAGGTTTAACCTAACTCAAATAGTTACTGTGCCAACAATAGTAACAGAAAAATCTATGACATTACTTTATTTATTTATTGTATCAAACATTAATTTAATAAAAAAATGTTTTGTGATGAAATAGTGTGACATTACAGATCACTATCCAGTGTTTTGTTCCATAATAATCTCCAACAAAATTGAAAAGCAGGTCATATCATTCAGAGATTACAGGAATTGTGATATGAATAGATTTAGCAGCGACTTAATTAACACGCCATTCCGTTTAATTCTAGATTTAAATAACATCGACGCTAAGGTAACTCTTTTTAACACACTACTGATACAATTATTTGATAAACACGCACCAATAAAGTTTACGCGTTTGGGTAAAAACAGAAATCCATGGTTAACTGATAATATTATACTATTGAAGCGCTTCAAAAATTTAAAAAATCTAAATCATCCAGTAACTGGAACTATTAATAAGCAGTTAAGGAACTTATTGTACATTCGCTATTAAAAATGAAAAAAAGCATACTTAAGTGATATTTGCAGGTTGCCAAGTCCTGAGTATATCTGAAAGCGTTAAAAGAAATGATGTAGTAAGCGACAACAAAATGAAATTCCTTCAAATATAACAAATGCACATACCGTTTATGTTACTCTGTCAATGCTGCAACTTCCACAAAGGTATCATAAATTTCGATCTAATAAATCTAATAATGGTGAAGAATCTTCTATGTTTCCTCTGATTTGTGAGTGCACTATTTCTTTCAGTTGTGACCACATTAGCCATACGTAGCCGTGATTTTAGCACATATTTACCGTTAATTTAGAAATTATAGATTATTTGTTAGTACCGTATATCTCAAATGTAGTATAAATTCATGGAATTGAACTTGATAAGGCACAAATTTTTGGAAAATTTTCGATTGTAACGTTTCATGTTTTTTTTCTCTGCGTATTTGGAAAGTACTCGCAATTTTTACAAATAGCGACCGCATTTAGTGTTTTTTTCCTAAAAGCGAAATATAAGTTTGGATGTTTATCAAATTGGGATGAAAGTTTAAAATGAAAATTTGATTTACGTATTGTTATCGATTATTAGTGAGATCCTTTGTTAGTTTGGTTCTACTAAATATAAGAGCAGAATTTAGAAAATTGATGGTGATAAACAAGGAGAGAAAATGAGATGTGGTGGCGAAAATCAAGAATTGATGAGACAGAAGATAAGGAATTTACATAGACCACGACGAACAAGCGAAGAAATAAGAGTACAAACAGAAATGAGTAAAGCGGCAAAAGAGCGGAGGGAAGAAAATTATGTAGGATACAGAAAATGGAAATAAAGGGGGGATAGAAAGGGGTAAGGAGGGCGACTGAACGGCAATGTAACGGAAAAAACGAGTAAAGGGAATAGACAAGGACAACAAAGGGAACTAAGGGATAGTAGAGAAATAATACACGAAGAGACGAACGAACTAAAGACACTGTTCTGGAAAGTGGCAAGATCAAACAATAAAGATCAAGATTTCTGGGAGTACGTTAGGAGCAGGACGAGGTGGGAATGCAAGAGACATGACTGAAATAAAAATAACGGGAGTGGTGGGAAAGGGAAATACCAAATGAATACTCATTGGTGGTGCAGTACGCGAGAGGAACAACAGAAAAGGAAGCAAATATAATAGTGAGTAAAAGAAAATGGTTGAATAAAAAAGAAGAAGAGAAAGTATAACAAAGAATAAGTATTGTAGAAAGGAACACACAGTGGGGAAAATTCAAAATAAAAATAGTGACGGTATACAGTAGAAAGATGAAAGAGACAAAAGAAAACTTAGAGGAGATGATAGAAGGGAGGGGGGAAGGTATGGTAACAATAGGAGAGGATTTTAGCGCGAGAATAGGGGGAGAGAGAGAATTACAAGGAAATAGATTGAAGGGAAAAAGACAGAAGAAGGATAAAGTGTTAAATATGGAAGGAAAAGAAGTGTTAGAAATGTGCAACGAAAGGGGTGTGAAATAAAAATAGAGGAAGAAAGAGAGAGAGGGGAGTACACGTATATAGGAGCAATGGAGAGAATCAATAATAGATTATGTAATAACGAATGCAGAGGCTGAGGAAGAGGTGAAGACATTTAGGGTAGGACAGAGGGTCGAATCGGACCACCAGCCTTTGGAACCGATAATGAAAGGGAGAGAAACAGAGGAGATGATAAAGAGGAGGAATTCATAACCATGCAGGTATGGACAGAAGAAACTATAAAGACGTACAAAGAGAAAATGGGAGAAACAATATGGAAGTATGCAAGAAAGTGTTGAGAAATGAGGGAAAGAATGGAGGAAGCAACAGTTCAAAATGGAAGAGAAAATTAAGAGATGGGACGAGAATGCAAGGAAGGCAAACAGAACACTAAGACTGGAAAAAAGGGAAAGTAGAAAAAGAAGAATATAAACAAGCAGTAGAGAAATACAAGAAAAGGGTGCATCATTTAATTAACTTAAGACGTTCTATTGTACGTCGCTGTGAAATGTGTATTGAAAAGAACGGTTTACATGTTGAACAAAGTGTCTAATTTTATTATCCTAGTGTTATTGTTATTTATTTATAAATCGTTGTTGCTAAGAATTCTTATTAATTTCACAATTATTAATTAAGTATTGTTACAATAATAAATAAGGATTGTTAAAATTAGGGTACTAAACAGATTTCAATTTACAAAAGTCTTGTATTTGAGTATGGCTTGATACAGTGGCGGCTCTTTAATGAGAGTAAGTGAGCAGCGGTCTATAACTTATTAGAATCTCACTTAAAAACTACATACATGTTTATGGCGAAATTGATACATACATAATTATACAGAAAGTATTGACCGCATAACAATAATAATTATGCATTTCTTTTTATGCGAGGATAATAACAATGGATACTACAAAAACTCAATAACCTACCTATTTATAAATGAAAATGTATTTGAAATTTTAAAAAAACGATCGTTAGGTACTAAAATGGCTCTAAATGTTTTATTATATCTATTTTATTAAAACTTTATATTCAATTATTCACATAAAGCACATTACTTAACTTAGTACCACATCAAACACTAAAATCAAAATAACTTGGAAACGCACAGGAATTTCGAAACAGAAGAAGGTACATTATTTTGTTAAACTGTATGTAGATAATGAAAATAACAGTTTTTTTAAAATAGTCATTGGCGTAGAAGTTCTGTATGAAAGGGTTTAGCACCCTCCACTCCGCCACTGTGCAAGTTTGTGAACATTCTTATCGCTTGTTTTATGCCCCTTAATCAATAGACATTATCCCCAACATGAAAAAATCTAAGTATTCGTTTATGAGTTATAATGAAAATTTGAGAAAAAAATTATATTCAACACCCTGTATCTCGAAACCAAGCCTTCTACGACATATGTTTATAGAAACTTTTCTTTTAGAAACATGTGTTCTATCTCCTGTAAAGTTTGTCTACAAAACTGAGTCACCCTATATATATATATATATATATATATATATATATATATATATATATATATATATATATATATATACATAGTGAGATTAAGGATGGATGTGGTCAGGATAGGATCAAAGAGAGGACTTATTCTGAGGGGGAAAATACTACCGCAGCATTCACCTAAGTAGCCGCACATGGTATGCATATACGCAGTGACCATGTCGCTACATATGTATGAGGAAAACCCCCTAAAAAAACCTCATACAAGGTAGACGGCAACGGGAATCGAACCCATTACCTCCCGAATGTTAAGCAGGTCGTGTCACCACTAGTCTACCAGCACGGTGTCTTTTAAGAGCGAATAACTCAAAAACCGATAGAGTTAGACAAATTGAACAAGATTACCTTTTGTATGTAAAATTGAACGGGTTTTCAGATTTTTAACATATTTTAACCATTATTCAATGGAAAAAGAAGGTATAATTTAATTTACTAAAGTAACAAGGTGCCACTAGCGCCCTCTATGGAGAAGTCACAAAATAAGTTACAAATTCGTATTTCTCATGTAACAAAACCTAAACCTACCAAATTTTATGTTAATTCTGTTAAAAGTTATAAAGTTATTGAGAAATTTTTAAATAAAATTTCCCCTTTGAACACCCTGTATCTTTTAAACCTGCAACATTGTTCTAAGGCATGTTTATTCTTCATGTTTTGGTGTTTACTATTTGTAGTTTGCACACTGCCCATTCTTAATAAGTCACCTCGTATATTGAGTTGCAAGAACAAGCGTGTTTTTTGCACTAGATGTGTGTCAAACACATCATGTGCAAACTTTGCACCGTGTTTTATACAAGATTTTTTTAACTTTAGCTATTGTGAAATATTATCACATTCGATACCTTTTAGTTCCATTTCGATGAAAATAAAATACAAACATTTTGTTGTTACTATATTGATGCTGATATAAGGAAATACTCACTACCATTAATTGTTATTACAGAGCTAATGTCAATCAATCTGTCAAAATGTTCTGAGTATGAGTTTCTCAATTAAAAATTGTACCTTTAATTTTCATAACATTATTTGTAATTTCTGAATAAAAATGATCAGTCATTAACTAGCACGCACTCGCGCACGCACGCACGCACACGCACGTGCACACGCACATGCACACGCAGACGCACACGCACACGTACACGCACACGCACACGCTCACGCACACGCATACGCACACGCACACGCGCACGCGCACGCGCACGCGCACGCGCACACATACACGTACTGGCACACGCACGCGAACACGCACACGCATACGCGCACGCACACGGACACGCTCAATTTCTAAAAGGTAGGATCTCCGTCCATAGGTGTGACATAAAGTATAAAATGTTGGGATATCAATTAGCAGCACATTCTGTAGAGAATAAGCACCCTTCCAACTTTGACAATCCAAAAATCTTAGCAATAGAAAGAAACCTCACAAAACGCCTGTTCCTGGAAATGTGCCGTATAAATAATAATAAACATCTAATAAACAATAGTTGAGTTGACACTATTTGTAAGTTTTTCTATTTATAATTTTTAATAAACCTAACTTACATTATTTTAGCATATCCTGTTAAGATTCATTCTTACATTTTGCTCATATTTGCTTCACATAGTCCGCATTTATACCATGATACGTCTTAACAAATACATACCTTTAATTAATATTGTAGGTTAAGGCTTTTATGAAACTGTATGTATTCTGACCTCACTAAAATTTTAGATTAAATCGATGAAGAAATAAATTATTTGAAATATCGACTATAATTAGATGTACCAAAATTTTGTTACATATATTATATATATATATATATATATATATATATATATATATATATATATATATATATATATATATATATATATATATAAAATGAACATCCAGTAACGCTAAAAGTGATATATTTTAATGAAATTTTCAGAAAACAATTTAAGAAACGATGGAAATTTCAGCAAAATACAGTAAAGATTAGTCAAGCAATCATCGACAATGGAACAAATACTTTTCTTTTCATTTGACATTAGTGTCAATGGCATATTTGTAATAATAAACACATTAAAGTTGAAATACTTGTACGACGTCGCAAATATCATTAGTTAATCATTGAACGTACATAGAACCTGGTTATCAATATGATGTTGCCATCAGTGTCGTCACAATTTATGTTGAAAATGGTCGAAAATAATGATATGACGATTTACGTTCACATTAGACGCACCACTGGTCGTAAGATCGTTTCTTGTCTTCTCGTTTTTCATAACAAAAATTCGTTAGATAAATTAACTGATCAACAAATCTCCTTACGATCGACGTATCAAGAATTCAACGTTTGTCTCAGATCGCCATCGTACTGCACGGTGCAATGATGTAACAATTGCATAAATTTGCAATGGAATCAAATCATCTTTAGTGACGAATATCGATTTTGTTTAATCATGATGTGCAGATTGGTTAGAAGACGTCCAGATAGACC
>JARFJB010002496.1:290000-327837 GCA_036346205.1 Vesta saturnalis
AGAGCCTGTTAAGACATAAGGAAGTCGCTCAGCCAATGAGCTCGAATTAAAGGGGAATCGCCGGTAAAGATTTTAAGAGACCTTAAAACGGTCAGTGCTGGTTTTTGTTTGTAAACATTTAGTGTTGCAGTATATATAAATTGATTGCAAAAACTCATTGGGGCTGAATTATTTAAACATTTACGAAAAAATGGTTAATGGTAAATTGAAAGGAAATACTAGTGTTTCTTCTTCAAGCATTTTAAGTGTTGAGACAGATTTAAAAGTAAAATAGCAAATATTAAGCTAAAGGTGTTCACTATTGAAGCGTGCGATTTAACAAAGAAATCTAAAGTAAACCTTAAAATAACAAAGTTAAAAGTGTGTCGATTAAGCTAATAGTAGTGGACATTATTGACATTGAATGTAGTCCATGTGCAATCGTTAATGGCATCATAAAAGCAAGTGAGAGTTTTAATATTCAAGTCGAAGTCAATATTTCTTGTGACGAACATTTATTCTATATGCGTGTTAGGCGCAAGTGAACAACACACAATCATGTTCGTGAGTGATACATCGGCCAAATTATTTTATTACGACTGTTTTCTGTTTTCTTCTTGTGTCAGGTGTAGACGTATATTAAAGGATACCGTATAAAGGATTACCTAATGTAACGGTAAGAATGACAGTAGATCTTTAAAGGAAAGAAGTATGAATATATTTAGTCATTATTGTTTATGTAGTTAAATTCCATAAATTCCGCAATAAGAAAATATATACATATATATATATATATATATATATATATATATATATATATATATATATATATATATATATATTTTGCAAATTGGTCAATGTATCCATTAATTTGCTTAAGTTGTGACAACATTTTAATTTCCAACTTGTGGGAAATTACGTAACGGGTTACACATTTTATGAATTAATTAATTTTGAGTATTTTGTATTTAACGATTGATCTGAAATTGCTCATTGAGCCAGATTGCTTACAATATTTAATTATTCAGAATTCTTTTACGGTCAAAAAAATACAGAACACTGAAAACAGGATATTTTTATTAAGTAGCAATTCCACATTTTAATTATTACAATTCATTAATATTGGCGAATGTTTAAGTACGATTTTAAAGAAAAAGTAATCAGAAAATGTATATATGGTTTATGCAAGCACTGATCGTTACATTTAAAATTTTTCATACATGCTTAAAGACAAAATTTACATCGATTTTATCACGATAGCCTAGTTGGTTAAAACGGTTCTCTAGCAAAGTACAAGTCAGGTAGCATCGGATGCTTTGTCGGGTAGTACGAGAGAGGTCAAAATTTTCACCTCAGAATCAATCGTCACACTTATAATAAGGTTTAGCTTCATCTAGTTTTCGTGTGCCCAACCCCGACAAAAATCGCACTTGATCCTATCTTCTGTATTTTCAGTATGGCTTTCAGATTTGTTTTTGTCCATTTTTTGTGTCGCCCTTTCTCCAAAGCCAAGTAATCTTTTTCCATCCTGTCTTGCTTTTTCTTCTCCTCCATTTCGGCTTTCTCATGCACTTTGTGCTCTAGTTCATTTTTAATGAAAAATCGCAGTTCGCCTTTTTCTTGTAGACAATCTACATCCGCTGGCTGCTGCTGTGGGAAATATTTGCTCCATAACTTGGATAAATCTGGATACAGTTGGAATTAACACCGGCGGCATCCTAGGCGTTTGGTGCTCCAGTTCCTTCTCAGAAGTTTCAGCACCTGTAGTCAGTGGCGACATTTGGAGAGGTGTTGGTGCTCCCAACTGAGAGCACTCTGAATCTGAACTTGATAGCATATTTGGTAGTAGAAAATTGGGAGGAGTTGCTGCCTGTCTAGAAGTATAAACGCCTGACGTTGATGGGGGCTTTTGTGGAGGTGTCCTTTGTTCTGTTAATCGAATACTAGTTGCTGCCATAGCTTCTTTATACTGTGCGTCAGTAATATCCAGACCCTAGGTTTTAAATAATCCATGTCGGTGAATATTTCCGGATTAAAGGGATGTATTGCTGCACACTGCCAACTTCATGCGATGAATTTTAAAGCAAGCATGATTAACCAACCCAAGCTTACATTTTTTAACTTCCGACCTACTTACACGTACGTATAGAAGGTTATGCAATCGACTTTTTTCCACTATCGCTAAATCGACTTATTAGCTTATTTTACAACGTTTGGCCAAGTTTTGCCAAAATCGGCCATCATGTCTGGAGGTCTGTGTATGAGTGTGTGTGTGTGTGTGTGTGTGTGTGGGTGCGTGCGCGCCTGCGCGTGCGTAGACGTCTATGTGTGCGTGTTTGTGTGCGTGTGCATGTGCTTGTGCGTGTGCGTATGCGGCGCGAGCGTGCGTATGCGCGTGCGTGTGGCGTGTGTGCGTGTGCGTGTGCGTGTGCGTGTGTGTGCGTGTGCGTGTGCGTGTGTGTGCGTGTGTGTTTGAAAATGTATGTTAGTATCCACAATAACTCCAGAACGCAAATACTTACGTACTTACAATTTTGTATTTGAACTTGTCTTCATTTGGCTTAGAGCAGATTAAGTCTTGGGGGAAATCCAGCGGCGGAAAGGGGGGGTTTTCCAGAGAAGTTTTTGGTTTTTATCAAATATTTCTAAAAAAGCTAAATATTTCAAAGATATGCAAATACCTGTATAGACCTTAAACATATCGATTAATTATGTTCCATACTATTTTTTGATATGACGCGTAATTTAGTCCGGATTAAAGGGATGTATTGCTGCACACTGCCAACTTCATGCGATGAATGTTAAAGCAAGCATGATTAACCAACCCAAGCTTAAATTTTTAACTTCCGACCTACTTAACTGTACGTATAGAAGGTTATGCAATCGACTTTTTTCCACTATCGCTAAATCGACTTATTCTGGAGGTCTGTATGAGTGTGTGTGTGTGTGTGTGCGCGCGTGCGCTTGCGTAGACGTCTACGTGCGTGTTTGTGTGCTGTGCTGGTGCGTGTGGTGTGTGTATGTGGTGTGCGGTGCGTGTGATGCGCGTGTGTGCGCGTGTGTGTGTGTGCTGTGTGTGTGTGCGTGTGTGTGGGTGTGTTTTAAGATGTATGTTAGTATCCACAATAACTCCAGAACGCAAATACCTACGTACTTACAATTTTGTATTTAAGCTTGTCTTTATTTGGCTTAGAGCTGATTAAGTCTTGGGAGAAATCCAGCGGCGGAAAGGGGGGTTTTCCAGGGAAGTTTTTGGTTTTTATCAAATATTTCTAAAAAAGCTAAATATTTCAAAGATATGCAAATACCTGTATAGACCTTAAACATATCGATTAATTATGTTCCATACTATTTTTTGATATGACGCTTAATTTAGCGGCAAAAAATTCCTAAGGTAGAATTTAAGTGTTAGTTCAATTTTTTTCATTACCTGAACAAGGATTAATTTTATATAAGAAAAAGTCGAGACGTATTTTTTAAATAAAATCTATAAACATGATTGAAAATGCAGAAACTGTATTATCGATATTTTCATAGAAGTGGGCGGCTTTGGAATATTTTTTTACGTTAACATGTATTTATGTCTATAAATCTTTATCTAACATGAAGTTTTAAACGTCGTTCTGACATACATTATTGTTTTTTTTATTACAATGTGGTCTGTTTTCGTTATGAACGAAAAAAGAGGTTGTATAGTTATCCTAAAAAAAATTGAAATTAAAATTATTTCATTTCTTTTAATTTAAGTTACCATCTACATGTTTATTAACCTCTGTCTGCCACGAAGCTGTAAACGTCAATGTGACATCGATTATTCATTTTGCGTTTACATTGTTGCCTATTTTCGTAATGACCTTCTTATAGAAGAGGTTGCATGATTATCCTTAAAAAAATGTTATTAAAATTATTTCATTTCTTTTAATTTCCATTTTACAGGTTGGAAGGTCGTGTTGTATTTCGCTCTACATATTTCTAAAATAATTATTCCTAGGAAGGGTGTTAAGTTAATCCTACCTGACTGCAGATTTGCAGAAAACATTAGGGACGATAATTTTTTGAAGGAATTTTTTCCAAGTCTGTTTGAGCATATATCATACCACCATTATGTAATTACTCAAAACAGAATTGTCAATATAATGACATACTAGTAATGCTTTAAATGAAGTTAAGAATATTTTGTGTAGTAATCAGGCGCTATTGATCTTTCTAAAAGTACAGTTATACAATGCACTCTTCTAAAAATGCAATAGGATGTTGTTTATTGCAAAACAATAGACTAGTATATTTTGCTTCAAGATGACCAGCATACACTCCGGAGGTGGAATATAAGTGGAATAAGGATTTCTTGCCATATGTTATGCTTGTCAGATGTCACATAATTTCATGTCTTTGGTTTCAGTAATAGCAAAACCATTAAATAATATCCAGAATAACTAAATATCTTCCGGGTAGAGGCCTGTTCATTGCTGATTATTTATCATGCTTTTGGTTTATAACTAATGAAAGTTTGGATATAAGTACTATAGACGTTGTGAACTGTCTTATAAATAATGAATTATAAGTAATGAATTAAGTTTATCAGAGAAGTGGCTAAATCAATTTCAGAAAAAGCTTTGAATGATGAGATAATTGGTCAAATACTAAAGTTTTGTACTGTTCCTCTCATTAATTACGTTACAGAAATTATGTATGTTTTAATTACGTATTTATGAGGTGTCATCTATAGAAGTTAGCGCTTTTAATTAAATGGATTATTAAGAAAAAGTTGTTTTGAACAAGTTATGCTATACATAAATTCCAGGTTAACAGGAAGTTTATAAGTGTATAAATCAATGAAAGAATAACTTTAATTCGTACATATTCATACAAATCCTATAAGCCCAAAGAAGTATTGTAAACTAATACCATTGAATAAGTGTCTACTAGAATAACAAGAAAAGGGGAAAACTGACAATCACAATTTACGTGCTATCTTCCCAACCCATCGACCTAATTTACTTTGGAATAAAAGATAGTTCTCAATTTGGGGCATTTTTTCAATCTGAGATACGTATATAATTATTCCATTTCAAGATCGCCAACAAAACCAATTAATTTTGTGTCAGATATACCTCACTGTGCCAGATCAGCTTTACAATAAACCCCTTTGTCGAAATCCTTTGTAGTTACGGACGTAAATACCTTATGAAATACTCGGTAACATATTGTTTGTAATCGTTACTTAAACAGAAAAGTGGCATATAACTAAAAGTATAAGCATCCTTATTTATGTATTTAATTTGACGTTTGTCAAAAAATATCCAAATATTTATAAAATGTCAATTGTCAATAATTGAAACACAATCGAGAACGTATCCAATTTAGTGAGTATCAGCATACGTAAAACACCGTTATTTGATTGAGTTTAGGCCACACGCATACCATTTAGTTGTTCACCAAGAATTAACTCTGCAAAATTTTTACCACAGGTTGGATTACTACCACTGGTTTCAACTGCTTTCACTCATCTTACCTCAATTCCACGACTTACGATTTACCTGTTATTTTAGGGGAGAGTAGGGTAATACCGGACAGCGGGTAGAATCGGACAGTGAGTATTTTCACTACTGGGTTATAAATGTCGGTGCAACTTATACGCCAGTTACGCAACCACTGATGGTATAGATACCTACCTTCCGTTGACAGGACAGTGTCAACGCGGGTTCATGTTTTTGAGGTTAACGTCAATCTGTAGCATTTTGCTACGTCTCTCCAACTAATATTTGAAGTGTATTGTACTTATTCGATGAATTATTTCAATGTCTTGTGTTATAAGTGTGTGTATTGTTAAGTTAAGAACACAGTGGTAAATTCCGGATTGTCAATAGTAGCAGAAATGCATTCATAGTCACTTTGTGTAACTCAGCCATTCGGCTGACTGCGGACAGTATGATTTGGCGTAGTATCGGACACTACGACATGCAAAATCTTGTAAGAAATACGCGAATAAGTTCGGTAAAGTAATTGGTACCCGTTTTCTATTTTATTAAGTGTTTATATATTAATCCTAAATATTAATCCAATTCAGTAACGCATTTTTTTTGTTTAATACACCGTGAAACTGTGTTATCATTGAACAATGCCAAAACATAAGAATAAAAACGTCCGTGAAGGAAAGCTAGACAAAAATATGAGCGATGGTATAGTGAGTGTACTATCTAACATAATGAGCATTAGGGAAGCAGCAGAAAGATTTTTTGTTCCAAAAAGCGCACTTGGAGATAGAGTCAGCAGACTAGAAGCGGAAAATGAAGTAGCAATGCAACCCCAAATGGAACGTTCCGTTCAACATTTTCAAATGATCTGGAGAAGGAGTTTGTAAAACATGTTAAAGATCTTGATAATCGTTTGATGCCACTAAATCAAAAGGAATTTAGGGCTTTGGCGTTTCATTTGGCTGAACTTTTAAATATTCCCCATTTAATAAAACACGCTGGTAACAATTTCTACTACAGCTTCATTGAGAGATATCTAGAACTGTCCCTTCAAACTGCTGAATCCACAAGTCTGCAAAGAGCGGTTGGTCTTAATAAACCTTAAGCTTCTCGATTTTTCGCCAAGTTGTAAGAAATGTTGTCTAAGTATTCTTTCACTCCCTCAATGCTGATGAGACTAGGATTTCAACAGTACATTCAAACACTGTCAAAGTTTTATCTATTAAAGGTAAGAAACAAGTGTGGAAGCTAACGTCTGGGGAAAGAGCCCGAAATATCACAATAATGCTTTGCGGGAATGCTTCTGGAGTACAATTCATACGCCCGTCATTGAGATATATATATATATATATATATATATATATTAAAAAATATTTTTTCTTTAAAACTTGTGTAAATAAACGTACAATTAATTCAACGTTTCGGGAACGTCCTTTGTTCCTTTGTCAAGAATTTATTTAAAAAAAAAAATAAATAAATAAATAAATAAATTCTTGACAAAGGGAACAAAGGACGTTCGAAACGTTGAATTAATTTTACGTTTATTTATACAAGTTTTAAAGAAAAATGTCTTGTTTAAACATTAATACTTGTGGAAATCTAAATAGAAACATATATATATATATATATATATATATATATATATATATATATATATATATATATATTTTATAAATCCTACATTTTGAGGAATTGGCTTCTTACTGCGCTGGAGTAGCAATACACATTCAAAAAATTTTAAGTTTTTTCGTGTTTGTGATACCGGTGACCATTGAAATTGTTATGATATACTATATTATATTGCTACTTAATAATACCGTTGGCAGATTTTGGATAACTATTCTGAAAATTCTAATTAATGATAATACAAACGCAATAATTACAGTAGTGTATGTTGTACACAGATATACATATATGTATATATATATATATAATATATATATATATATATATATATATATATATATATATATATATATATATATATATATATATATATATATATCTGCGTACAACATACACTACTGCGCTGGTGATTTTAATTTTGACGTAAAAGGATATTTATCAACGATGTAGGAATTTAAAAGTGCACTACTTAACTTGGAATAATTTCTAAATTAATTATAATTGACCTACTAGAAGTGTAATTCTTGTGTGTATTATCAATAATTAGAATTTTCAGAATAGTTATCCAAAATCTGCCAACGGCATTATTAAGTAGGAATATAATACAGTAAAAAAACTTAAAATTTTTGAATGTGTATTGCTACTCCAGCGCAGTAAGGAAGCCACTCTTCTCATAATGTAGGATTTACCATAACAGTAGAATGTATACAGACATATATAAATATATATATATATATATATATATATATATATATATATATATATATATATATATATACAGGGTGTCCGGAAAAATGTGGGAAATCGTTCGGATTTAGATAGAAGACGAAAAAATAACATGACAAGTTCCTATAAATTTTTTCCTCCAGACCCTCCCTACGGACGCCGCTGGAAATAAGTTTTTCTTGAATAACTTTTAAAGTACTTGACATAATTTAATAAAAATTCAGTATGATGGCCACTAGTAAGGGCCTCTTAAAATAGTATCCTTGAAACATATTTAGCTTGTTTAGTTTACCAGGGATGGACTAAGTTGTACACCTTAACGCCTAAATTTTTAACACCCTGTATGATAAAGATCTAAAAAAATATTTTGGGTAGTTTGAACCTTTCTCTAAAAAAAGGTATACTTGTTTAATATCGATAAAATTAACTATTTTCGAGAAAAAATAATAAACGAATTTATGTTTCATTTTCATTTAATTAAAAACTTCATAAGTGGGTTCAACATGGGCTCCGTGAAGTCTGATACACTCGCGAGCACGACGAATTGAGGACTGCTGTACCCGCCACAATAACCCCACATTGTTCCTTAGCACATCACAATGAAACGTGATTCTCTGTAGAAGCTCCTCCCTAGTATCAACCGGACTGGAATACACCAAGGTTTTGAGGTGTCCCCACAGGTAAAAATCCAAAGGCGTCAGGTCGAGATTCTAGGAGGCCAGGCGATAGGTCCACCTATCCAACGGTTTGGATAGACGTTATTTAAGTGTTCCCGCACAGCAACGCTAAAATGAGGTGGTGCCCCATCGTGCATAAAGTACATGTTTCGGCGGGTTTCAAGAGGTAAATGCTCTATTAAATCTTGAAAAGCGTTCTGGAAGAACCAAATAAAGTTGTCCATTCAATCGCGGCAATACAAATGCCAATCAAAAATTGCCAATGACTCCTGCCCAGATATTAATTGATTGAAACTGATGTTGATGATGCGAAACAATAGTTGCATGAGGATTTTCATCAGCCCATACGTGTGAGTTGTGTAAATTCGTGATACAATTTTTGGTAAAAGCTGCTTCAACTGTAAAGGAATAGTGCTAATGAAGTTTTCATTATTTCGTTGCTGATCCAATAGCCAGTTTGCGAACTGCATTCTACGAGGAAAATCTTCAGGAATCAATTCATGCACTTTTTGCAAATGATATGGGTATAACAGCTGTTCTTGAAGAACTTCATGAATTATTGTTTTCGGCTTATTAAATTGTGCGGCTAATTTGCGAGTGCTCGTTGAAGGAGTGCCATCTACAGCATTCAAAATATTTTCCTCTAATTCCACCGTACGCACTGTTCTTGTCAGACCAGCATCAGTACTTTTTTTCTTAAACATTCCTAAAGTTATAAAGAAAGTCAATATTATTACCTTAGTAACCGAAATCACTCACCATTCTCTCTTAGACGTTGATCAACTCGTTGAAATGTCTTCTGATTTGGAATAGTACGATTAGAAATCTCTCGTGATATAATCTTCTTGCTTCCAAAGCATTGCAAGAGGCAAGACCATACATGAGATGCATATCTGCATATTCAATAAAAGTGAATTCCATATTTCGAATAAGTTTACAATTCAAATCACCACGAAATCCAAAAATCAGTAAATTTAAAGTAAATTAATGTCGATCAATGTATCAGCGATGTGACAAATGTCAAGTTCTAAAATGCAGGTTATTTATTTATTTCGTATCATAGGAATGTTTGCATATGTTTTTTGAGTGAAGATAAATTATACCTCGTGGTCAATAAACTCACTTAAGTTTTAAATAATTTTAAATAATTAATATGTTTAATTTGGTTTTCCTAATTTATTATTAAAAGAGTGTTTTCTCGTAAAAATTCGAAAAAACACTGGCTTAATTTTTTAATAATTTATTAATTATGAAACATTAATTCGTTTATTATTTTTTCTCGAAAATAGTTCATTTTATCGATATTAAACAAGTATACCTTTTTTTAGGTAAAGGTTCAAGCTACCCAAAAATATTTTTTAGATCTTTATCATACAGGGTGTTAAAAATTTAGGCGTTAAGGTGTACAACTTAGTCCATCCCTGGTAAACTAAACAAGCTAAATATGTTTCAAGGATACTATTTTAAGAGGCCCTTACTAGTGGCCATCATACTGAATTTTTATTAAATTATGTCAAGTACTTTAAAAGTTATTCAAGAAAAACTTATTTCCAGCGGCGTCTCTTTGGGGCCCCTAGGGAAGGTCTGGAGGAAAAGAATTTATAGGAACTTGTCATGTTATTTTTCGTCTTCTATCTGAATCCGAGAGTTTTTTCACATTTTCCAGACACCTCGTGTATATATATATATATATATATATATATATATATATATATATATATATATATATATATAATTTATTGGGAATGCAGTCAATTATGAAGGCCAAAAGTAAAAATAATTGACTGCATTAATAAACTTATCTTATATTCATTATCTGTCAAGATTACCCACTTACTTATTAGCAAGAACAGGAAATAAACTTTCAATTTTTATAATTAATTTTTTAATTATTACTCAATTTTTACTTATTATTTTAGAATCAGCTGTTGCTATTATCCAATCTTATGTTTTCACAATTTTAGTAACCTTACATTCAAGAGAAATTAACTAATGACAAATAAAAATCATACTTATCATTTAGTAGAAATTAGACCATGGCCAATTATTGGTAGATTAAGAACATATATATATATATATATATATATATATATATATATATATATATATATATATATATATATATATATATATATATATATTCTTATGGATAGAAAATTGTCAAAATCATCTAAAAGTTCATTCACTGATTGGTATCATATTTAATCAGCTTATTTGTATGCCTGAATCTTATAGGTATTTTTATAAAATAAACCAACTCCTCCATCTCGTCCAACTCTGCTAGATCGTTTTACATTGTAATTATCAACGCATAAAGTATTATTTTTAACAATGGAATTCAGCCATGTTTGCAATTGCAAAAATTACTTTCAGAAATTCTATCCTTTAACTATATAAAATTACATTTTATTGTGCAATTCATTTTCCGTCTTTGATTAATAATAATAAGCTTAAACTTCTATAGTGCTTTTATTATATTTTATTTGTTAATCAAAACCAATCGGTAATGTAATTATCACGACGGTGTCATACAATTTAAACAAAAGTAATTTAAATTTATGCCAATCTTTCAAAATATTAAACCCTAGAAATTACATTACTTTCACAACTAAATGTATTTACGTAACATTTTTTCTTTAATCAACATACTCATATTCATGAAGCTCAGATTATGTTACACAAGTATCCTAAGAATCTTTAACTTCTTTGACGAAATTATTTAATTCCTATTTATTGTTAACAAATTTCTTTTGCCTATCGGGGAAACAACCCCATACGCGACCATCGCATGTTCAATTTACTTCTTTTCAAGCTTCTTTATACAACTTGGATCAAGTTTTTGTGAGGTATTCGCTTATAATAATTGTAGTACCTTTAAACTTGTTTTTGTTAACCCATACCATATTTTTGAAGACATTTGATGTAAATTTTACTATTATTGGTCAGGGTCTTACAATAGTTTTTTGACAACGGCCCTAATCTATGGCAGTTATCAATGTTGTTGGTTGATGCATCGAGACGAAGTTTGTCTCTAATGCTACTTAATACAACATTATTAACATTTTCCTCCATATTCTCAACTATTCCATGAAATCTTACATGAATGAACTTCTTACTCTTCCAAACAACTTTCGATCTCAAGGATGGCGTCCTTCACATCTAGTAAACGCTGTCACATTGTAAGATTCTTTGACGCACCGTGTATATGCAGTCTTGTATTAACGTATGGAACGTATATTGAATGAAAATTAAGCGAGTTTGCACGAACAGCTTTTTTTTTTGTATTTGCAGAATGTAACTTGGTGTAAATGATACGCCTCTGTAAATTTAATGGAGCGTTGTGTGTCATATAAAAGAGTATTGGTATGTTTCATGTTAGAAGCATTAAATATGGTTGAAAAATTATGTTTTGGTAAAACTTTTACTGAGACGGCAATTGTAAAGGCTACCGAATTGCCACTGGTCTTTTGCTGCTGTATAATAAAGAATTCGGATAGAAAATGGTCGTAAACGTGTCAGTGATTGAACTTATGATATGTTAGTATTGTATTAATGTGTAGGAAGGAATATGTATGTATATTTTTGCGTGTATATATGTCGTAACATTGTGCAATAATAAAAATTGAATGCGTGTTCAAGGGTAAATGGTTTTGGAATTTGATAAATTGTGCGGAAAGAAAAATCGCCCACAAGAGACATTTAGTTCTGGATAGTATGCGGAGAGAATTTGAGTACGAATCAAGGTTTTTCCGAAGAGTTGTAAGTATGTTTGTAAATAAATACAAGACGACTTCGTTTTTCTTGTATCGGTTGCGTCTTGTTCCCTTTTCAAGATTTCCACTTAGAAAAGAGGCGCATTGGATTGTCGTTTGTGGTTGAAGACCAAAATGTTGTGACGTTGTGAGAATATGGTGCACGGAAGCTATTTAAGCGAGAACCTCTTTAGGCATAAAGAAGTCGCTCGACCAAAGAGCTCGAATTAAAGGGGAATCGTGCGTAACGTTCTTAAGAGACCTTAAAACGGTCAGTGCTGGTTATTGTTTGTAAACATTTAGTGCTGCAGTATATATAAATTGACTGCATAATTCATATTGGGGATGAAGTATTTAAACTTTTACGAATAAAATGGTTAATTGTGAAGTGAAAGGAAATACTAGTATTTCTTCTTCAAGATTTTTAAATGTGTTAAGGCAGATTTAAATGTAAAATAGCAAATATTAAGTTAAAAGTGTTCATTATTGAAGCATAAGATTTAACAAAGAAATCTCAAGTAACCCTTGAAGTAACAAGGTTAAAAGTGTGTCGATTAAGCTAGATAGTAGAGGACATTATTGGCATTGATTGTAGTATATGTGCAATCGGTAATGGTACGATAAAAGCAATATTTCTTATGACAAACGTTTATTCTGAAAGGCAAACAATAAATCAGATCGCCCATTTGTTATATGTGTGTTGGGCGCAATTGAACAACAGACAATCACGTTCTTGAGTGACACATCGGCCAAATTACTACTACGGCTGTTTCCTGTTTTCCTTTTGTCAGGTTTAGTTAAATTCCATCAATTCCATAATAAGGATATACACTTATTTCTTTATTATCCTATATATATATATATATATATATATATATATATATATATATATATATATATATATATATATATATATGTATATTTCTCTTACAAATTATGCGAAATTCTTTTACGCAGTGCAATAAGTAACCGTAGAGAAGTTTAATTAAGACCATCTTAAAATGGTTTCACGAATTTTCATTTGTCAAATAAAGTGTCCCTCCTGCTAAAGGGGTGAAAGGTTATAAATAGAGGTGAAGAAATCGATTTTAAGCCCTTACGCGAGGTCATCGCGTCAGTGTGCATAAAATTGTCAACAAGGAATTGTTGATTGTTGCATTCGAGCGTGTCACTTTAAAAGTTGTCAAACAAAGTTTTATAGTAGCTAATAAATTTTTAATTAAAAGTTATTGCGTTATTTATTAAAAATAAGGTCACTGTAATCTATTAGTGATTGTAAAAGAAAATTAAACGTGTCTAAGGTCTAATAGGGAAGAAACTGAAACTGAAATTATAACTATTATGTTAACGCAGTCTTATTAAAATTTATGATATTAAATTAAAAGTTCAATAAATAATATGTATAGTGTATAACTGAACAAGCCTATATTGACAAAGGAGTGCTCTATGCTGTTTCCTTCTAGGGAACTAGTAAATAAATTTAACAAACAAGTAGGTGAATGTAAACGTTTTAAATAATTGCATCTAAAATTGCGATATATTCCAAATAATGTAGTTTAATATACTATAACCTAAATTGTGTATAAAAAGAACAGCTGATAGTGATTCGAGTAAGAGGCATTTGTTTGTCGTACTGAATGGAAAATAAACTGGGTTGTGAAGAAACCAAATTATAGTTTGAGGCTATCGAAACATCGTATACCACAATTACCTTGGGATATATACTAATTTTGGAAGATATAGTGAACCACAACATAATCGGCAATGGATTGTTACTCCAATGATACAACGTATCTTATGTTTTTATATTAGATTGAATAACTCTGTGGTCGCGTGCTGAAAATATATTTAACTTTTTTTTTTTTCATTATCTTATTTATATACTAAATAGACTGTACCAGAACTCGACCACTGAATCTGTATGTTATTTGTACTTGGTTTAAATATAGCTGGAATTAGGAATGATAGGGTTATATTAAGGATAACAAAGTTTATGTCTGTTACGTTATACACTAAATTTGTTATTTGCTGCTTAACTTAATTTGATGTAATCGATTTGTTACTTAGAATACATGGTCCCAATTTAATGTAAATTTAAGTACACAGTACCACGACATCAAGTGGCAAGGAGTCTTTAGACTGACTAATTCATGGTAAAGAATAGAGAATTCAACTGTACTTGAGTTGATTGTGGCATGGATATATTTCTCAATACCCCAGTTGTTTTAGTTTTAAAGAGATCAAAGGCATAATTTATTTGTCATTATTCCTAGGTGAAGGGAGTATATAACAACAGTGTATAGTTCAGTATTTAAATAATTTGAAGTAAACCAATCTTTATAACAAAAAGTCATATTATTAACAAACTTGAGGGTTAAAAAATTGCCTCAAAAGGACCGATAGCTTGAGTGACCTTATTGAATATTGACTGCATTTACAACTCAGAGCCATTGAATTATTGTTGTTTGTGAAGGTGTAACGATTTATATTGAATGTAAATTATAACTAGATGATTTTCATGCACTAAAGGGCTAGCCTGGGCATACAATTATTATAATTTATTAATCTAATAAATTGACGAATAGATCACCTATTCAGTTTAATTTCTAAGACTATAAATTGCAAATTTAGCACTCAACCGGGCGAGGAAAGATTAATAGTTTAATTTCAATTTACTTTCTTTTAACGAGGAAGTTTCATTACAATTAGCATTAAAATAAAGACAATTAGACATATACGTCAAATTCCGCTGGGTTATATGAACAAATCGCAACTAATTTAACTTTAATATAGTGAAATGAATTACTTTCAGTGACGGATTAGTGCTTATATTTACACTATTCATCAGATTATAAACTTTTTTAGTTCAAACACCTGCCGTTTGAGGTAAAACGTACAAACCGCAGGTGTAGCGCAAAGTGCATAATTAATACGTTCTACCTCATGTATTATAATGTGGGAAGGATATATAGTCTGACCATATGTGTCTACTAATATATATATATATATATATATATATATATATATATATATATATATATATATATATATATATATATGAGGCTAATCCGAAACCGAAAGGTAATCATTTGTAAACTATAACAACATAATGCAAGAATAAACGACACAGAAATGTAAGATACCAGTTAATACCACTTCGGAATGAATGAAAACATACAAAATCTACAAAATGATTATTTGCATTTCTCCCGTAACTTGAGGGAAAACAAAAGTCAAATAAACAAACTAATATAGTTATTACTTATGTACTTCGTTGACGAATTCCGTAACTGTCCCAATTCCTGCAATCTAATCTTCAAGTTCTAAGTATATCGCTGTACTTTTTTTTTAATTTAATATTCTTCAATCCTTATCTTTCACCTTATAATGAAATGTAAAACAAATTTCTATTTTTCTACGAAATTCTAGCGACGGAAAGGTTAGTTCTCCTTTTCGGTAATATAACTATTGTTAATATACCATTCCGAGCAACTATTAATTAATATATGTCAATTAAGTCAGGTATCAAGAAATAATATTCACATTAAATTGGAAATTTCAATTTTTTAAGTTCGAGTCAAAACTCCTGCTTAACTACATGACTGCTACTTTCAAAATCCGAATTTCGACTCACTAATTAACTATGAAAAACGTCTTTTCTTCCCTTTTACACAAAACTAGGCATACAAAACGAAAACAACACATTTGCATTTCATTATTATCTCATGCACCATACAAGGAACACTAATGAATTGCGCCTTTTAAAACCCAGCACTTTACGTTTTATCAATACGAAAGCAACTTGGTACTCTGTCGAGCATGCATCGCAACCAAAGCAATTAAACTGAAATTCTCACAAACACTCCTCTTTCTATCCCCCACCACTTAGAAATAAGTAAGAGCGTAGTACATAAAATATTAAATGGCACAACGCAAACCTTCACATGAACAAAAAAATATTGCGCACCTCGCAACTCATAATGCTGATCTCGGTATTGACCTCTACAGCAATATAAAAGCTCATTATTATAAATTTTACACAAACAAGCAGTTCTCAAATTTTTAATTCAACAGACAAAAACAAGTTCTGTATTTTTCTCTAACATTCCAAATTTAAAATAATACAATCTAAAATTTTCATACGCACACGATCACATATTTAATCACATCAATTTTATACTTAGAATTTCAATGTATTGTCTGTGTAGGTAGTATATGGAAAAAATGTTTAGTTGTACCTACGTCTATAATTACGTACAGATACTGCATACGTTTCTGTATTTACATAATGTATTAGCAATTACAATATACATTGCAACACACATTATTAATGTTATTTGTAGTATTGGATTACAATTTGATTACGATTACGAATGCAGTAATTAAACAAATTCTGCCAAACTCGTAGTAAGCGGATTGACCACCACGTAGTTTGTTTGCGGTTAAATTGTTTTAGTAAGTCTAGTATTATTAATATTATAGATTCGTTAATATCCGCCGAAATATCTATACAAATTACAACGACATTATTCATTTTTGTAAATAGTGTAATTTGCGTTTAACAGTAATTTCAGTCGTTCAGCTAAAATGTAATAAGCAATCACTCCAATCTGACCAACATTATCTTCTTATATAAACGCCTATAACATCACTATTCCATCATTAGAATATTTTTGTAAGTGTATACATTTTTTGGCATACTGACACTAATATAGTCAACAGTATAGTTATAGTAATAGAAACATAGTTGTGTAAATAGTTGTGAGTAGGTTGTTAGGAAACAATGATTTATTAGAAAAAAAATTAAGTCAAATAAAAAATGTAATAATATGTATTTCATTTATATACACACGCAAGAATGCGTAGTCCTGAAAGGTTATGTTGAAAGTAATTGTAAGAAAAGCGGAATTTAAGAAACAAAATGAGCTTGTATTACCCGCGAAGATATCGGACAATTTAATTCTCTTCAAAAAGAGTATACATATATATTTCACTACACTTCACAAAAAGCTAACGAAGTACAAGCAGCTAAATTATAAAATTTAATTGGTAGCTAAAGTAAGGTTGTACAACAGTATCGTAGTGAGGAGAGTGCAAACAATTAAAACGTATTACAAGCGCACTGTATACCAAAAAAAAAAAAAATATATATATATATATATATATATATATATATATATATATATTATATATATATTATATATTATTGCATAAATAAATGAACACACAGTAAACGCTGATGTATTTTAATGAAATTTTCGTATATTTTATTCCTATTAATAAACAAAGAAAATTTTAGCAAGACACAAATATTGTTAATGCTAATAATACTTCGATCCTCCTCTATTTCTCACACATTCAGCTAGCCCATTACGCATAGTTGAAATGAGTGAGTCTATGCTAACCTGAGGTATACTATCCAACGCTTCTAAAATCCGTTATTGGAGGGCACCTACATTGTCTGCGAGTGGCTGTAGATCATTTACTCTTCGTCCTACCATATCCCACAAATGTTCCATTGTTGATAAGCCTTTCGAACGAGAAGCCCATGGAAGCAGATCAACATTAGCAGTATTTAAAAACTCCGTAGCAACCATTGCGGTATACGGCCGCACATTATCTTGCTGAAAAATTGGATATTCTATTCCTTGCAGATATTGCGGTAATACTGGCTCAAGAACGTTGTTAATGTACCGCTTTTCATTTAATGTTCCCTCAATAACTACTAGAGGAGATCTGCTTCCATGGTAGGTAGTCACACACACCATCACACCTTTACTGAGTGCAGTACGTCATTGTACAGAAAACTGCAAATTACGCCTTTCTCCAGGACGTCTTCTAACCAATCTGAAAACATCATGAGCTCATAAACAAAATCGATATTTGTCACGAAAGATGATTTGATTCCATTGCACATTTCAATACAAACTTCCGTTACACCATTGCCGCCGTTCAGTACAATGGCGATCTGAGCCCAAATCTAATTCTTCGATACGTCGATTGTAAGGAGATTTGATGATCAGTTAATCCTCTCCATCCATCACCAATTTCCCTTGTTGATGAAAAACGACCTCGAAGAACTACAAGCCGAAGAGCTTGATCTGCACGACCAGTGGTGCGCCTAGGACGTCCGGGACGCAAACGTCGTCGTTCCTCATTATTTTCTGACCATTTTCGCCAACATAAGGAAATTGTAACGATACTGCGTCCCACGTGGGTGGCAACATCACTAATTAATAATCAGGCTTCTCTGCCACGTTCAAACTCGGTTAACTAGTGGATATTTGCATGATGTCGTACAGGAGGCACTATTTCAACTTTAATGTGTTTACTTATTAAGCTTACAAATATGCCATTGACACTTAAGTGACTAATGTTAAATGAAAAGAAAGAGTTCTAGGCACATTGTCGATGATTGCTTGACTAATATTTAATGTATGTTGCTGAAATTTTCATCGTTTCTTAATAGGAATAGAATACACGTTTTCACGTTTTCTGAAAATTTCTTTAAAATACATCAGCGTTCACTGGGTATATATATATATATATATATATATATATATATATATATATATATATATATATATATATCAGGAGCGGCATTAGTGCGTCGAAGTACGATATATCAGTTATTAAAGGAGATATCAAAAAAAAGTTACTTACAAAAACTATAGGGAACTTCAAACTTCACATTATAAAATTATTTTCGTATTTACAGGGTGTTACATATTACCACAGTGAACCAGACATACTTTTTTTTTAATGGGACACACAATATTTTATTTCAAATTTAGATTAAGCTCACCTTCTCCATACTTCCAATATAGAGTTTCATTACGTTATACAAAGTATTTCAATAGTTATGCTGAATTGTACGAAAATAATTCGCATTTCAACGTCCTGGATACCCTAGACAGAACAACCTAACAATAATTTTTTCCAGGCATCAGTTTTTGACATTGGAGGTTAGCCGTGAATAAATAAAATTGTGACAAATTATTATGAAAAATTTAAAAAACATCGGTTATTAAGACAAAATTCTTATAAAATTAATTAATTTCATAATAAATGTTCAAAATGTCTACTGAAAACGTCAATACAGCATTGCAGTCAATCTTCAAATTCTAGACTGACATTTCTTAACATTTCTACATTAATACTCTGGAATGATTTTCGTATTCTATTCTTCATATTATCTTGGGTAATTTGAAATATTTGATACACACGGTTTTACACATAAACCCCACTTGAAGCAGTCAATTCAACTTAACTCTGGCGAACGACCTGGCCATGCGATGGGTCCTCCTCTTCCCACCCATCTTCCAGGAAAATGGGTATTAAGATGATTATGAATTAATCTAGTGTTATGTACAGGAGCTCCATCGTGTAACAACCATATCCTTTAACGAATGTTGAGAGGAACGTTTGCCAACAGTAATGGTAAATGATTTTCTAAAAAGTCCAAATTAACTTGACCATTCACTGTTCCATCGAAAAAGTGCGGTCCAATTACGTGATCTCCAACGATACCACCGCCTACTTTGACTATTAGCTGCTATAAGATGGCGATTACTTATCGAATAATAATGGAAATTGTGTCTATTCACAGTTTCATTTTTATGGAACCTGGCTTGGTCTTCAAAAAGGTGTGTGCGTGTGCGTGTGCGTGTGCGTCTGCGTGTCCGTGTGCGTGTGCGTGTGCGTGTGCGTGTGCGTGTGCGTGCGTGTGCGTGTCGTGTGCGTGTGCGTGTGCGTCTGAGTGTGTGTGGAGGTGTGTGCGCAGCATGCGTACGTGCGTTCGTGTGTACGTGCGTGCGTGCGTGCGTTCGTGTTTGTGTATGTGTGTGTGTGGTGTGTGTGTGTGTGTGTGTGTGTGTGCGTGTGTGCGTAGACTTTCAGGAATGTGATGGATTAATCATTGTAAAAATACCCCAGCGATTACTTGTTGTCATTAAGATTGCAGATAGTAAAGTTAACTATTTGGACATATATTACAAATATAAAAATCTCCATCCAAAAAATTCAAAATCATTTCATTTCTTTTTAAATTATCGAAATGGGAAATGCATTAATCAGGTTATTGGACAAGGAAACTCATCTACAAGAGTCTCACGAGGTTCCAGTAGATGGTACTGAAATTTTTTCATCGGCAGCTGTTTTCCAAAATAAGCTTCCGGTGACAATTGGAAATTGTAATAATTGTACTTACAGTATTTATGTTAATAAGTAAATTGTGAAAATTGTTATTATTTAAAATTAAATAAATTTACTTACTGTTCTAGAACGCTGAAATACTCACCGTCGTACTTATTCTTAGCAACTAGTAAACAACACTTACTGTCGTGGAAACGAAGGAGGTAAACAAGCAGATAGAGCATAGTTCCGCAAAAAAATTATTTCATTTTTTAAATTTCCATTTTGTAGGTTGGAAGGTCGTGTTGTGTTCCACACCAGATATTTAATAAATATAAATAGCAACGAACCAACAATTGCTAACCGTTTCTATCGATTAATGGCACAGGTTAGTTCGAAAAACTGATTTTCAGTTTACTTTTATTTCCACATCACCCATGGAGAAGTAGTTTCTTACCTTTGCCTTTAAAGCACTACACCCTTAAAAGTCACCTGGCTTCGCCTTGTGTTTTTAAACCCGTCGAGTAAGCTTTAAAGGTTTGTTTATACACTTGTCTACAATATATTATTTGTTCATGGCAACTCCTCTGTTTTGCCAGTGCTTTTAAAATGACACATATTTAAAATGAGAACTAGAAGAAGTTCAACTTGCTATCATAATTTTGTTTAGAGAATTACTGTTTGCCATGAACTTATAAAATATTTGTTTACCCAATTTTTTTTTTCTTTCTTCTTAGTTTATTCATTTCCACAGGGTACTGTTTTACTATTAAAATATCGCTTTTACTGGTTATTATGACTAAACATATATGAATGTGAGAGTGAATATAAATACATATTTCATGGTATGCTGTGAATGCATGCATATTGTTGAATTCAAATTCCGATGTGAATGTAGGTATAATTGAACACATAGATCAAAATACGATATACAATTAAATAATTTTTCAAATGTGGCAATACCACACGTGAGTATTTAGTGGTTACAAGTTAAAAGTGGTTAACAAACTATGTATATATGTTTTTTATGGCAGATAAACGTTTTCGCCCTTATGTTTCAATAAAAATTAGTTTATATAGTGGAATTTGTTATACACTAATACGTTAGGTCAATACAGTATCTACATTTACACATTTTTATAGGAATACTGTAATTCACGGCCGTGTTCTGATTTTGGCTAGTTCATGTTCATTTTGAAGCCGGTGGTATACAATTAAGTTGTAAAACAACTATTTGTTTACACAGATCTCCTCTTGAGTACTGTACTATCCTTGTGAATACATTAAAACCGATCTTTGTGTAAAAAATTATTAAGTAAAATAGTGTACGAATTTTAAACTCATTAATTAATTATTTATCATTTGTCACATCAGAGTTTCAGGGCACTTTTTGATTTTTTAGCGTTTGTTTATTATCATACAGCCTACAGGAACCTTTCATTAAGAAAGCTTATCTAAGATTCTGTTGTCTTTAATAAATGTTTATGAAATTTTTTGATAAACTTAACGGTTTTGAAATATTTATAAAATATATTTTAGCGAATTCTATAAAGTACTCTTATTTGTGAAAACGTACACGTACACACACGCACACGTACTCGCACACGGATCCGCACACGGACCCGCACACGCTCACGCACACGCATATCCACACGCACACACACACTTTCAAAAGGTCTAGATGGTTTCAAAAATACTGAAAACGTATAAATCCGTTGCAAACTGCATGGCGCTTCACCTATAAGAAAGTAAAATTCACTAGTGTTAGTAAGAGCGTATCACAACAATATAACTAATATATTTACAGTTAAATTGATAAATAAATAAGATTATTTGACATACCGTACGTAACCAGGTCATAAAATTTAGCTTTTGGCTATCACAATACGACCAATTTTTTTTAGTGTAATCAATCCATAGGGGCTTTCAAGATATAGTGTCCAATTATAAAAATTATAAAATATCGTCAATACATTATCATAAATCTCTCTCCTAGCATTAGTGGTAATCAGCTAGTAAATATAGATTTACAAACATGGAAAACGAAATGGTATCCATTAATCTAAAATCTTAAACTTAACGCTTTTCCCATCGGAATATCACCAAGCATTCTCAACGGAAATACTTTATGAATAAAGATATTTAACATGTTCGAAACAATGTCCAATACCAAAACATCATAAAATGTACTTTTGCTTATCACAATGATGTGGCCAATCTTTTTCTCAACCAGTTTGGTCTGCAAATAAAGGTATTCAATGTGGGATATCACAATATAACCAAACTTCGTAGCCTGATGACCTACATACTTGAAAATCATGAGGAGCTGTATATCAAGTTTCAAAACTATATGACGTCCTTAGACAGGGCTAACATGCGTGCGAAAAATGAATTTTTCAATACTAGAAACGATCTTGACAATACTATAAATTCTTCCAATGTTTTTGTAAAAACTATTATGAATAAAAGCATTCCTTATATTTTTACGCTTTTCCAAATGAAACTGATGCATAAATTAACGCATTGATATATCTAGGTCCAAATGCACGTATTTACCGCAAATTCAATTATTGGATATCGAGCTAACACGTTTGAATTGGTGCTTAAATAACTATTTTGACAACTCCTAGTGGAGATGGACGTGTTCACCCAGAATGCATAAAATCCACTTTTTTGGTATTAAAGTAATATTTTCCCAACGAAATTTGTTCATAAATAACGAGTTTGACATATATTGGTCAAAATGCACGTAATGATAGAAAATGCACAAAATTCACTTCTTGAGCATAAAGCTAACGCGTTTGGACGTCTTTCCAAAGAAATTGGTGCATAAATTATGATTTTGACATCTCAGCCAAATTTAATGGCGTCACGGAAAATGTATTAAAATTGCTACATAAATAAGAATATCGAGATATTTTGGTCAAAATCCATGTGTTCAAAGAAAATGAATTAAATCCACTTATTGAGCAACGATGCAATACTTTGTGACGTTTTTCCAACGAGACTGGTGCAAAAATTGCGATTTTCAAATCACTTAGCTAAAATGCATGTGGTCGCGAAAATCCATTAAATTTACGTGCGTTGGGACAATTTCTCAACGTAATTGGTGCATAAATAACGACTTGGACATCTATTGGCCAAAATCCACATCGTCACGGAAAATGCATAAACTTTAATTATTCGACATTGAGCTTAAACGTTGGGACATTTCTACAATGAAATTGGGTATAAATTACGATTTTGAATTATCTTAGTTGAAATACACTAAAAATCCACGGAATTTAGTTCTTGGGAATCGAATTAATGCATTTAGCCCCATAATGGTTTCTAATAACGTAAAATCTTTACACCACTCGACCTTAAGTGCAAGGACGAACAAGGTGCCGCTAGTATTAAAATTTTCTCAAAAAATAATTGTATATGTAAGCTAATATAACATAATTCAATTCACTGAGAAATTAAAAATTACGTATTATCATACACTAAATAATTGTAAAAAGTGTTAATATTTACAGTCTTTTCCACAAATGCAAAAAAGTACAATATGTTGTTGGCACTACATTCACCCTGGTCAGTTTCAGGTAAATCGTTCCAATCTACTTTTGGTGATGTAGGTTAAATCACTGGTTTCCTTTGCTTTCTGTTTGTTCATTAATTTCTAGTTTTGGTCCGCTGCTTGTTGACTTTAGTTCAACTTTACTTTCCCTTTCAATTTTCCTCCATGTATCAATGTATTTTTGTGTTTCTAGGTCATTTCTTCCCTTCTGGTCCGTTTCTTTGTGTATTTTATATTGACCAATGTCTTGGTTTTCTGGAGGTCGATTTTATGTGATGTGTAATGAACATGCTGAACGAGTAGTCATGTTTCAGGGTTCTTAATTACTGTGTCTATATGTTACCTTTTTTTCGAGTTAATTAGTTTTACAGATGCATGTATAGTCGCAATCGGTACATGGAACCTCGGATACCATACAGAATACATATTCTAGGTCAATTTGTGTTCTTAAACTCCCTATGTTAACTTTCCATTAGCATTAAGTATAGTTTATACGCTGTGTTTTATCTCCTGCTAACTATGTCGGTGCTTTTCTTCGTGTAAGTCAGGTGTGCTCGTGTTGTTACCTCTGAGTGTTCGGCTTTTACTGATTCTCTTTTTGTAGCTGTTCTTAGATTCCTTTCTGTGAAATCGCTCACTTTACTTTTTTTTATGCTGTCTACTAATTGTTACGACTTTGTTACCAGGGGTTTTAACAATGGATTGTAATTGCGCAGGATAGTGATGAGTATAAAATTTAGAAACAAACCTAATAGTTTAATTACGAAAACGCTAAAGGTAATAATACCATAAACATACATCAAAGCTTATAGCCTTCAAGTCAAAGTGATTACATAATATACTGGTGACAGAATTGATACACATTGTGTATGTTATGGCTTACGTCAGCAAGATCGTTGTATTTATGAAAAAATATATCTATGCACAGTAATGTCACCAACGGCGTTGAATAAGTTGAAATTGATTAAATCATTGCTAGTGTTTGTCGGTATTTTATAACTTGCATCAACATAACGATCTTTTTTCAGAAAAACAGCATCCCTATGTCAAGAAAATAACATGATCAGTTTATTATCTAGTTGTCATAGAGCTCTGTGACTAGATTCATTTTCTACGAAAATTCAACATATTCTAAGATCTGAAAATAGTATATTTCATTACTATGCTAGGATGTAAGCTATTTCTGGTCTGGTCTGGCTAAGTTGCTGTAGAAGCCAAACACGATAAAGTCAGATTACACCGGAGAAGGTTCTTCATAGTTGTGCAAGACAGATACTTTTTATTACATCGGTTTAAGAATTATAAAATTTTAATGTACTAAAAATATTACCCACTTTTTTAATTTTGTTAAGCAATTTTGAATTATGGCAAAGAAGTGATAATTGTAACAATTATTGTGATAATAGAGAATCGGAAAATGAGAGAGCCCGGAAAAGACATATTTTAGGGACTCTAAATCGACATATCTTAAAACAATTTTAATGTAGTGCAATGAGAAAGCAGTTTTTATTTATCGAAAGATTGATTTTGTTACAGGCGAAAACGGGATTAACACGGAACGTTACAGATAATGGTTTGTCGGCTAGCTCGCTGGGTTATAGAGCTGTGAGCGGGTCACGGAATATTTGGGATGGCTTATCGTATTACCAAAAGTTGCAAATCGGGGTGAATCATAATTGTGATAAAGTATTTTAAGGGACGCCAGTCTGGTATTAAAACAAAATCGGGGAAAAGTACACCTGAGTAGACGCATATATAGCCAACCAAACAGACAAATACTCACTTACCTGAACATGATCTTCACCTCAGATGCACGTTAGTGGTGGTCCAGTTACTCCAGCTATAAAACAAATCTTCAAAATAATACAACACCTCTACAGAATACTGAAGTGTGTGAGTAAATCAGCGGTTGGGGTCAGCGGCCTTCTTTAACCTACTTTTACGTTACCCTAAAGTCCCCAAAACATTTAAATACAGTACGCAAAACAAATACTAAATATTTCAACTAATTATAGAATAATAAGATATCCGAAAAACTACTTAGTTACCAAAGTTTTATCAACAATTTCACTCAAATGATAAACACAAATTTAAATAACGCTGTTAAAATACTCTATATTCGTTACCTAAATGAATGTTATATATACATACATATATATATATATATATATATATATATATATATATATATATATATATATATATATATATATATATATATATATATATATATATAACTAAATGTAAATAGGTGAGTCAGATCAGGAAATTACCATCAGATCGCTTTCAGAACAAACAAATGACATTTAATAGATAAACTAAACTCTGCCTTAAATTTAGATGAAATAGTTTCCGTTGGTTGGGAAGAGATCACAAATAAAGCTCACAACGCCAATTAAACAATTATCCATTAAATAACCACATAAAATTTACACATCACTCCATATACTGTTGCCATGAAAATATCAATGTTCTATTAAACTTTAATCGCTTAACCGAGATAACCTTGCAAAGTTGCCTTCTGTTGTAATTTTAAACCTCCAGTATATAATTACTTCCTAAATCTCAAACAATTACGAAATCAATGCTGGTCATTCCAAAATTACAATTTTACAACGTAAGATTTTATATAAATCCATCTAAACTACACTCACTTAGTCAATCATAAAGCGTTAATTGTGCGGATGGAAGTAGCTTGTTAAAATAAACAAAAAACGACAATGAACTAAATATTCAAATGTAACACTACGTTCATCCGTTAAACTCGTAAATTCGGCAACCCAATGTCTTTTACAAAATAATCACAAGCACAATAATGTAACAATGATAAGTTGCCTTCTACGAATCTTTCTCTAACTTTCTCCATGCGTATACAGATAAAAGCACCTGGATGTAGACGGTACCCTCGGTGAAAACTCCCTTAATCGGCAACCAAAAAAGTAATTCTAAATGGCAAATTCAAAGACGTTATACTCGCAGGTAGTGGATAAATGAAGTTATAGAATTTTATATTCATAGAATATAATATATAGTCCTGGTGACCTTAAATTTTGCACCTGATATTAGAGACATATTATTATTATACTTAGGTATGTTTCTATTTACACGTATTAATATGATTAGCATATGTATTTACAAGTTTTATGTACAATGAGTTCATTGTCTATTAAGGCTGGCTGTTATTAAACGCGAGGACTGGTGTGCTTTTACAACAATTATTATTCGGAAATGTTAATCCGCTAAATGCGTTAATTAATTCATATATAGGGTGTACTTGATTAAAACACAACCCCGTTAGAAAGCTCGTCACTGACCCAAAGGTCCGATAGACCGATATAATCCCTGGACACTTGAACCACTAAAATAACCTCCAGCAGGTGTTTGTGTATTTAAACCACTCTCACAAAACGTTAGAGTTATCCAGATCCGGTATTGCACAACTCCAATTCACGCTTCCGCCTTCGTGCCTCACTCGAAAACGATCAAGAACAGACTCCCCATTAATTGCAAAAAAAACTCTTTCCCCTTCGCAATTGCATCATCTCTACCCATTTGCGTAGTACGTTTTAACATCGCGCTTTCACACGAAACTGCACAAACAACTTTTATTCAACGGAATTATTTCACAGGTGTACTTAATTTTGCTTAGGGCATATTGTAGTTCAGATGATTACTGCTTCTCCTATAATGACAATTCTTAACCACGCACAAATCGGTATACTTTACATCGAAAGGCTCCTGGCACCATTTCCCAAATGTGCCTCTATTGATGTTAACAGAAACTTGATACAAAACAATTTAGAATTTATGTCTTATATATCTCCAAATTATAATAATTACGTTCAATACCAAATGGAGTTCTGAATTTTTAAACGTTGGGAACATTTGTATGATCTTTATGATTTCAGTTAAACTAGTTCTAACAAAGAAAGCCATTAAAAATTCAATATGAAAAATTCTAATCCGAGATACAACATAAAGCTTTATAAAATCAATAGCATAAGATACGTCACATTACTTCTTAATTTAACATGATTTCGATATCACAAAAAAATAACAAATTCAATAGCGTGAAAGCGAGAAATGAGAAAAAAAATACGGCATTAAAACAACCCGATATATCAATTTGTATACTTGAATTTTATTTTTTTGTAATTTTTTCTCTCATAGGTCCTAGTAATTGCTTTAAATCTGTTTAGGTAGGGATCCACATGAGGTATTTAGTGTTTATCTAACTTTAACAATAAGCATAACAATAGATATTGCCTACTCGTTCAAAAAAAGAACTAATGTCCAACTTGATTGTGCGATTGAGCAATTTCTATAACAGGTAAACAATTTATACCATTGTTTCCACCATAGGTATGTAACAGATCGTTTTGCAAAAAAATGTATGAACATCTGCTGTCCTTTTGCAAACTATCACGCACTCTATTTTTCAGTTAATACTATTATTTTGATGGAAAAATAATAAATCTTACGATTTTATTTTATTGGATACCATTTTGAGTCCACCTCATTGAATATACCTATTTTGTACCATAATTTTTAGAAAATAACGGGATACGATTATGATAGGCAAACACTAAATTTGGATCATATTGTAAATTATAATTAATAGCAAAATTATGTTGAGAAAAAATTCGTGTCATAATTAATAATTCATTATTAATTTATTCAGATAAAATACTTATTTTTTAAGCTAAATTGAATTAATTATGAATGATGATCGTGAGAGTTTGCATTTTCATATATGCGCATGTTTGTTTGTATATCCTTTTCGTCGGGAAAGAAATAGTTGTATTGTTATGATGAGCACACACTAACTTTTATGTTATATTATGGAAGACTATCTAATGTCAATCCGAATCCAACGTAATAAATATCACTATAGCTTGATCTCATCAGGAGCAAAAGAGGTAATATTGTTATGATGGAAAATATTAATTCTTACGGTTTAATTTTGTTGGATATCATTTTCTCCATTGCATTTATTAATGCATACCGTAATTTATAAAAAATAAACGTGATATTGCTATGATGGGCATTCAATGCCATATTGTAAATCTTTATATTGGAAATATTTCTATTTATAGTCTGATATTGTAGAGCAAAAGGTTGGGTATAGTATGTACTCCTTATTAGGAATCTTTACTTATAAACTTTCCCACTTTAGTACAGCCAACATGGTGTAAAAATTGCCTTGACCTGGGCAAAATTGCAACACAAATGATTCTTTTTGCGTTTTATTGTGAAAAGTGTATATTTTAACATATCCAAAATCCCCATTAATCCAGGCACAGGAAATCAGTCAAAATCCAATATGGCGGCTGAATTCGGTATTTTTCATTTATTTATGATATTATAAACATTTCCTTATTTCCTGTGAATGTCATATCTGGTGTGAAGTTCACAGAGGGGAAAATTGCATTTTTTTTGGCGAACATGGGCCATGTCTTTTATTGTGTATTCTGATATATAACCATCAAAAACTACAGTTGCTTGCCCATAATTAGCTGTTACAAACGACGCATAAGATCTTGTTATATCACTGAATGTACTGTCTGTATGCCATGATAGGCGATGCAGTAAGGAGCTTACATCCAGAACATAACTTGCATTAGCTTCTCCTGCTGTTGCAAATGGCTGAGAATTATTTGCAGTAACATGCGCAATCAACGCCCTTGATAGCTTTGGCTTGTCTGCTTTCAACAATACCATTGGACTTTAAAATAACGTGGGAGGACAGGAGCGCAGTTCATATTTCATTACTTCCGCAAGATCAATTTCACTCAAAGAAGATGACATAATCAATCGTTGAAATAACAGAGCTGGGTCAATAGTGGCCTCCTCTTACTTGAACTTAATGAATGATACAGAAGAAATTGTTTTTGTCTTGTCATTTCGTTTCGTTTTATAAGAAAACACCTCCTGGCCCTGCATATTCTCGAGAATGTCCATACCAATGGTTTTAAATGTTTCAACTTTCACATGTTCAGCTGCTGTGATACCAGTTACAATGTTTCGCAAAGTTGGATCGCCTGAATAAGGTGAAATCGATCTCAGTAGCTGAAGTATCTTATCTGAGTCTTCCTTGCCTCGTTTCTTTCGTGATTGCGTCAAATCTGTATGCTGTTCGCTAGACTCGTATACAACGTTTGTTAGCTTCTGCATTGGGTTATTGTATTCCGAATATACAGGCATTGACAACATCCAAGTAATATTTTGTATTTCGGACATACCACTACCTCTGGTGAGACCTCCACTTGTCTTGAGTGACCTCATTAAACACTGCTCAATTACCAAATCGGCTGGCAATCCCGCCCATATTTTATCAGTACGTCGTATCACATGACCACCTTTATTGAAAACTGGATAGATTTCAGGATGAGTGTTGTGAACTTCAGTCATGTTCTGTAAGTGAAGGTAAACTGATTTTGTGTAATTCGTATGCCCAGATGCTGCAAAAATGGACAAGGCTTCTGTAAGACCTTCAAGTAGCATTGGAAATGATCCTAAATGATCTGCAGTGATGAGTTTACGAATGGTAGCTACTGCAGATTGATATTCAAGCCAAAGAAGGCTAGATCTCAGATCACTCTTCTTTGAATCTAATAAATCACAAACTTCTTTCAGATATTCATTGGATTCTAAATCCTTCACATGTATGCTATCTTGCATTAGATTGTCATATGCTTCGAGTAAATTGTCAAAGATAACAGATCTCTGTCTTTTATCACTTGGAAATGAATATTCAATAAGGTTGGTATGTAAAGCGGCATGTCATTTATTTGCTCGCGAATACGTCTTTCCACTGATTAAATGAGGAACCGCATTTATTGCATATATCATTTCAAAAACGCCCGAAAGACCAGAACCTGCCATCAGTGAGCCTACTATACCCAGCAAATTCATAATTGTGTGAAAATTTCCCAATCGTAGGACAACTGATTTAGGCTCATCATATTCCAGCTTAATCATGGAAACTTTCCAGAACAATGGCTGATCGAAAGTTATGATAGCTGGGATGTGGTTCTTATTAGCGGGGTCAAACAAGAATTTCAACATAGACAGTATGCACGTCGTGTCACTAGGAATCAAATTAATCATTGGTAAAAATTTAACCGGTGTGAGTTATATTTTCATTACCAAAGACAACTTGCATCGTACCAGACCACTGTGCTCTACATGGTTTCAAATACCCTGAAATTTGCCAAACGCGATCTAACAAAGAATTCTTTGGCGCAATGATAGGTAGATCGACAAAGACTGTACTTTTTAAAATATGTGATGACGCTCTGTACTCTTGTATGTCGATCTTTTCTAGCTGGAGAATCTCGTCATTTTTTATTTTTCGCCTGGTAACTGCAGTGGACGTTTGTGAATATGGCGAAACTACTGCAATTATTCCCATCACATGAAAAGTGTTCTTTCCATCCAGTGTGCATAAACTACGATCAACGTTGTCTCCTACCATAACAACATGTGAGTTGTCTTTAAGTGTCTATGAGGTATCTTGAACGAACATGATGGTGTAGTTGAACAGTTAGTCCTAATTGAAAAAGTGTTAATATTGACCTGGGCCGAGCACACTGCATTATAGGCTGACCAATTGAGGCTACTTTCAGATTTATATCCTTAACAACAAAAGTCTTTGAAAGCAGAAGTGAGTTTGGCAAGTAATTTAGACCTTCAGTAGTGTTAAGGTTTTTACTTCCAGGGTCTCTGCTTGATGTATATGCAGACTTAATGTCACTTTTGATTATCTTCGCAGCTGCTTCTACGATAAGGATCTTTTGTGGCTCGACATCGACATCTTTATCCTTTCTATAATACTGTCTGAGGATTACATCAGCACTTTCACGCAGTATCACTACATCTGTTAGGCCTTCACTTCTAGAGATAATAATGCTTTCTCCAAAGTGTTCAATTAATTTGCGCTTCATATGTCTCCGGTCATAGGCTGACACATCCGATCCTTCAAAAACCTTTCCTTAACACTTATAAGATCTGATATCGTTAGCTGTTCCTTATCGTTACTTTGAAAATAGCTGCATGTTTGCAAAAAAGCTGATACCTGATGTTCGTTTTGTGGGCGTCCTAATTTCGGTTTCTTTCCAGATATTCATATATTGTTCAGGGATTCTTCTCCCGGTACGGAAATTGACGCTACATGACTGATGGTACACACAGTCAGCTGCGTGGAGGTCAATTATGAAAGACTGTATGCGACCACTGACTGAAAATGCCCATTCATCTGATCGGTCTTTAATGCACCGTTTCATAGTTTCACCTTTTTTTTTTCATGTAGGGGAACCATCTTTATTAGTAAAACCTACAATGGTTCCACAAAAGAGGCAGTGAATTTTAGGATCATAAGTTTTTGTGGTCAAGCGACTGGTCCTCTCAACACCCGAAGCACTTGCAACATCTGACTCTGCATTGCATTTCCTCTTGTCAGTAAACCTTTTACGACAGTCAATATGTACTATACACACTTCAACTGCTACAACATCATTTCCTCTGGTTTGACTGCGTATGTTGATAGCATTTGGACCTTTTGCTTGTAACACAGCACTGTCTGTTCCGTAAGTGTCTTTCTTGCAAATTATACAAGTCGTATCACCTTCCATGGTCCTGTAAACAAACAATATGTATAACAAAATGTAAAATATATATAAAAATTAAAAAATATATTTAACGATTCGTATGAAGGTGCACAAGTAAAAACCCACTTGTCCCACTTTACCTTAAGTGGCATGCTTTAGTACATAATAAGACCTATTTTGAGTGCAAAATTGTTTCCAAAATAACGGTCATTTAAATATTTCAAAACTAAATAGCTAAATAAAAAATTATTATTAATTTTATTAAGTACATAAATAAAAAGTTTACCCGAGTAGGATTTGATCCTACGGCCTGTACTTTGCTAGAGTACCGCGCTAACCAACTGCGCTATCGAGATTCAAGCCCCAGTCGATATAAATTTTGTCTTTATGTATGGAGAACTGATGTAATTTCTAAATATAATGAGATTATATTTTTATTTAATAAAATTAATAATAATGTTTAATTACATATTTACCTTTGAACTTATTCGTTCATAACAAAAACTTATAATAAATAGCTAAATATTTAAATAACCGCCATTTTAAAAAAAATGAAGTAAAATCAGTGGTTATTTTTTTACACTTTTATCTTTGTATTTTAAACACACAGTTTAGATTTATGATTATATTTAGATCATGTTTTAAGTCAGGTAAAATGCAGGAAAGATTTAAAAATTTAAGAAATGGTTACGGTACGGACATGATTTAGTTAATACTCAGAATATTAGTGTATATAAAAGTGCAACAGAAGAAGTAGTGCATAGTAAACATTAAGCTCGATATAAACAACAATTTCACATATGGATATTTTACATGCAAATACATTTTGTGTAAAATTTTTAAAGAAATGTGTTTAACAATATGAATTGTTGATGTGACAAAATTTTAAACGTTACAATAAAAGTGAACGTTGGGAATGTTGAAGACAGATTTAATAAATTGTTAGAGAAACATTTTGAATAATTTGAACGTTAGATACGCAAATTATATGAACATTTAAATAAAGTTAGGTTAAGTTTTTTTTAAGGTTTTTTGCAAATTTATAGTTTTATAGAATAAGTTGAGCTTAGAATAAATTATTAGTGTAATTAATAGGAGGTTTTCCTCATTTCCATGTAGTAATTTACTTTGTACAAGTCATTTAAACATAAAATTATGAAAATGGGGCTAACTACACAAATTTCCTATATAAAAAAGAATTTTCCTTTAAATTTAAGATATTTGAGTTTAAATAAATGTTTTCTGACTCAATTTTTCGTGCAGATCACGAATATGTATTTAGTTTAAGTGTAGAAAGTAGGATTTTTTGGATATAAGGAAATGTAGATTAGAATAAGTTAAATCGTACATTTTTGAACAGATATATGTCAAGTGAGGTATCATTTTATGCGGAATTATGCACAGATTTCATTTCTGTTTTCAAAACGTAAATCAGAAGCATATTAAGAAAGTTATAGCATAATTTATATTTTATATAGGTTTTCAAATTTATTTAAACCAATCACAGACTTAGTTACTTTGTATTGAAAGAAAAAAATTGAAATTTTTGTAGCTAACAGGATAGTATATAAGGAATTGATCCTGAAACGATCTCTCTCTTCCATTTGTTTTTCAAAGTTTTAATTTTTATGACAAAGGTCAAAGTGTTGTGTTTTGTGTTAACACGCAAGTTTCAAGCCACGTTTACTTTCGGAAAATTTTGAAACCAGTTTAGTGAAGAGCCGAGAATTCAGAAACAATTGTTCTTAACCTACAATCTTAAATAAAGTTAGGTTACCGATAATTTTCCATAATACTAAAGTTTGTTAAATAAAAATTATTCAATTTTTCTGAAGTGATGTTTATTTTCCTGGTGCGACATAATAATAAACGATATTCCGTATCGGGTTCTAAAAACAAAAGTGAATTAGAATTAAAAATTTACAACCTTAAATATAATTTTTAAACCGAAAATTATTTAAACATTTTAATATAACTTTTAAATAATAATAACTCAGTGTTTGATTGAAGTTATTTAAGCAAATTTAAGTAACGATTACCACAATAAAAGTAGCCATTTATCCGAGGTACGTTGATAAAAGTTGGAAGTACATGCAGCAGCAATTGGAACAACGAATCAATAACATCGACCAGATACGGGAAGGAGCCTACGAAGTTTGTATATGGAACCAGCCGAATGAACACATCTTTTTGAAAATATGCCGATACACATGTGAGTCAATTCTTAATAGCCCTTAAATATTTGCATCCATTATTCGTAATTTCCTGCATTTGTGTTTCATGTATAGGTGTAAATGTATAACGGTGTAAACATCGGTAAAATAACTAAAATTTTATTCTTCTTTCAAAATTTCAATTTTAATTATAAAATTATTAAGTTCACATTTTTAAGAATTTTCCATTTAACAGTTTTGACAGTTTGCTATTTAATTTCAGTTAAGACGCTACGCATGCGTTATTGTGCAAATTTTAATAAGGTCTATTTCACATACAAACTACTTAATATAACGTGGAATTTACATAATAAAGACCCATTTCATGATTTCACTGGTACTTCTAAATGCAATTAAATTCATATGTAAAAAATTAAATTCATACCAAAGTGTAAATTACTTTTATTTTATTTCACAACAAATCTAATTGAATCCTATCCCCTATATATAAAAACAATACTAAATGAATCCTATCCCCGATATAAGATAATACAACTGAGTTATATTTTACTTTCACAAATACTATTTGAACCCTATCCCCATTTATAATACCCCCATTTGAGTGAGTCATTTTGACATCCCAATATATATATATATATATATATATATATATATATATATACATATGTAACAGTTTGATAGACGTATAAAGCCAATTATGGAATCTAATTCTCCTTTATTTGATTTTATTTTAGAAAGGAATAGCTAGATCTTTAATAAATTAAACGTTATTAAATTGTCTTGAAGAAACACCTAACTATACTATTGAAAGGTATGTATTTCAATTATGTGTGATAATCGTGAAAGTTTTTTAAAACAGTGCTTTCATTTATATTTGATATACGTGTCCACGCCTTCGTGATTTTGAAGATCAGCCATTGGTGTACGGCCTAAAAGTGAAACCATATAAAAAACATAAGACCGGGAAAAATTGTCCAGTTACGATTTTGATATTTTTAAAATAATTAAATTGACATCAGTGGGAACTTTAATATTGGTAAAAAACTAATTTTCTAAGATGGATTTTGCTTTTAATGTTTTATTGAGGTATCTAGTTTATTGAGTATAAAAGACAAAAAAAAGAAATCAAATTTTACATACTGTATCTAAAATGTATACATACATAATATATAATGCATTATATGGTAATTATATTATAGAAAGTAAAACTGGTATATTTTTTTCAAGTGCTCTAAAATAACTAAAGCTTTTCTTGGATTAATGATTTTCATACACCCGTTTATCTTAATTATTAGGTTATTTTATTATTATTATTATTAGACATTCTGTAATTAAGCTGATTAATCATTTACGGTTTATATAAACTTTACAAACAATTAATTTTACAAATATGTTGGTGTCAACTTTTATGACCAACAATCCAGTGTTGACTCTCCCATAGAGATCTTCTACTTCAATCACATGACCATCAATAGAATTATAGATGTGTCAGATATATATATATATATATATATATATATATATATATATATATATATATATATATATATATATATATATATGATTTATCTTTCACGTTATATTTGAGACATCAATTAAACGCTAAATAATCATCACACTTGAGCAAATATATTTTATGGTAAATAATCTATATATAAGGGTGTCATTATTTCACGAAATCGTAGTGAAATTCTAAATTAATCTTTTACCTTTACTTTATCATATAATGCAGACATGCTGTTCTTTAAGAATTCTATTAGCAAGCTAATGCAATCGAATTGGCGACTGACTATAAACAGAATATACGTGTAAAGCTAACATGAAAATGCTTTTGATGTAATGTAATATTAACGAATTATATTTTGATTTTTATCCAGTGTTCTGTTACAGAAAAATAGTATTAAATGTTATAGAATGATTGGAATTAAGGTTAAGAACTTTAAATGGTAGAATAGTTATATATATATATATATATATATATATATATATATATATATATATATATATATATATATATATATATATATATACAACGTGTCCCAGATAACATTTCCAGCATGGGATCTCGCTTATTATAAAAGATACAGATTTGGTTAAATTAGATGAATTACTCCTAAGGATTAGTGAAATTATAAGACACTCTCCAATTTCCAAATTTCCATGTATTTTAAGACTTATGGCAAGAAAAAGAAAAATTTCAAATTTCTTTTTCTTGTAATATCTTTTTTGTTATATTAGACATATAAATTTTATTTGCACTTTCTTAAGATATTTTTTATGCAGAATTTAAACATCAATTTGGATTTTTTTTTACACTTTCTATTTTTTATTTATGGAACGACAAGTTGGCTTTGAAATAATTGATCGTGTTTTTTTATTCTCTTTACAATGATATAGCACATGTACTATCTATTTTTAAAAACAACAAAGAAAATTTAAAAAAATATATTTTATTAAAACACTAACAATAAGTAGGCCGTGAAACATGAGAAAACGACAAATAATAGATAACAACAAGAGTTAAGCAGGTAATAGTATTGGAGATAATTATCCAATTATAAAAGATGTTCAAACAATTGACCATTCCGTTCTAAACATAATTGTGCTGTGCGTAGTGTCGACGTAATTGCTCTGCGTAGTTTTTGGCGTTTAATGCTACCAAATGCTGCAGAACAGCTTCAGAAGATCTTCGGCATTCTTAAATGTTTGCACGTACACTCGATTTTTACGTAGCCCCAAAGGAAAAAGTCCAAGGGCGTTAAGTCTGGAGATCTGGGTGGCCATAAATCGGCCCTCGATTACCAATCCATGAATTTGGAAACCGATTATTAAGATATTCGCTGATGATGTTTGAATTGTGCGGTAGGGCGCCATCTTGTTGGAAGCAGATATTAATATTCTCAATCAGTGGTAAATCATCAAGTTTATTTTCTAAATCAGTTTGTAGTAAATTCAATACCTTTCGCTATTTAATGTTTCGTTAAAAATATGGGCCCAATAAGTTTAGCGCCTAAAATGCCACACCAGACGTTAAAACCAAATCTCACTTGATGCCGACTTTCCTTAACAACGTGAAGATTTTCACGGTCCCAAAAGTGAACATTGTGTCGATTGAAAGGCCATTATTT
>JARFJB010002497.1:0-107500 GCA_036346205.1 Vesta saturnalis
ACACACTCACTCACACACGCTCACACACTCACACTCTCTCACTCACATACTCACACACTCGCACACTCACACACTCACACACTCAGACACTCAGACACTCATACGGTCACACACTCATACACACGGACACGAACATGACACGGACACGGACACGCACACGGACACGGACACGGAGACGGAGACGGAGACAGACACGGAGACAGACACGGACACGGTGACGGAGAGGGACACGGACACGACCACGGACACGGATACTGACACAGACGCAGACACAGACGCAGACGCTGACGCAGACGCAGACGCAGACGCAGCGCAAACGCAAAGGCAAACGCAAACGCAAACGCAAACGCAAACGCAAACGCGAACGCAAACGCAAACAAAAACGCAAACGCGAGCTTGAACGCGAACCCGAACGCGAACGCAAGGGCGAGCTTGTGCGCGAACTCGAACGCGAACGCGAATGCGAACGCGAACGCGAAGGCAAACGCAATCGCAAACGCAAACGTAAACGCAATTGCAAACGCAAAGGCAAACGCAAACGCAAACGCAAACGCGAACGCAAACGCAAACAAAAACGCAAACGCTAGCTTGAACGCGAACCCGAACGCGAACGCAAGGGCGAGCTTGTGCGCGAACTCGAACGCGAACGTGAACGCGAATGCGAACGCGAACGCGAAGGCAAACGCAATCGCAAGCGCAAACGTAAACTCAATTGCAAACGCAAACGAAAACGCAAACGCAAACGCAAACGTAATTGCAAAAGCAATCGCAAACGCAAACGCAAACGGAAACGCAAACGCAAACGTAAACGCAAACGCGAACTTGAACGCGTACCCGAACGCGAGCGCGAACGCGAGCGCGAACGCGAATGCGAACGCGAACGCGAACTCGAACGCGAACATAATCATAAATACACACATGCACGCAAGCCCGTAGGCACCCGCTCACGCACCCACACATGCACACACACACTTTGGCTAATTGTAAAGTTTCTGTTTTTTAAATGCAATATCCTGTGTAATGTATATTTTGCGATTATCAAAGAAAGGATTAAGAGGCAGGTTCAGCTGTGTACGACAGTAAGATTGGCAGAAGCTGGTTTGAAATCAACGTTGTAGATTTGCATCTTGTCTTTGTTTTTGTAGTAATTCGATAAGGTTGGCAGAAGCTGATTTCGAATCAACATCCTCACTTGCACCTTGTTTTTGATTTGCATTAAATCGAATAAGGTTGGTAGAACATGATTTCAAATCAATATCCTAGACTTTCACCTTGTTTTCATTTTTGTACTGAATCGAACAAGCTTGGCAGAAACTGATTTCAAATAAACATCCTAAACTTGTACATTGTTTTTGTTTTCTCTGTTAAATCAGATAATGTTGACGGAAACAATTATCAAAATTGGAAATGGAAGTCCATTTGTCTATCTTTTATATATTTACCTGGTTTTTCCAAACACGTTAGATGTATTTGAATAGTGCATGGATCTAGGATAACTGGAAAATCACCACGCCGCGCACGCAAAGGAACGTCTGTTTGCCTTACAAGTAAGTAGCTAATTACGAGGTTTTGCCAAGTACGTCAGAGGTATTTTAATGGTGAAAGGTTGTCATTGCGGTTACATAGCTGGAGAAATCCAGAAAATAATAAATTACTTTTATGTATTGTGTATTAATGATTGGGGAAAACCGCTAAGTTCGTTATCTTGAATTTATTTCTATATTACTTTAGAACTTAAAATTGTGTTGTGCTTAAAAATCTGGTCGCACGTTCCACCAGATAGAAGTGGGCGTGGCCTATGACGCCATCCAATTAAATGCCACTCACTCCCACTCATCTTAGACCCACCCATTTTCATCTCACACCCAATCTTTTAACAGGCTTGAAATCATAGGATAATTTAGTCCCATGCTACTCCTATTCTACTGATAATTTTTCTGTTTTCGGTTTTGCTTTAAATTGTTAGGATGATACGTTTTTAGCTTTCTCACCGAGTATGATGAAAAATTAAGTTTGGTCTGCCCTAGAGGATGTTGTAAAAGCCCAAAAATTATTGCAATAGGCAGAATTTATTGTTTTATGTGGTTTGGCACTATGGTGAGAAAACATTATATTTTATCATTTTACATTATTGAACTGCAATTTGAATCCGTTTCATTAAAATTTTTAGTATACATGCAAATACCATATATGATAATTTTAAGTTATTGAAGATTGATTATTTTGAAGCCATTTTTGGTTGTTACTAACATAGTAAGATCGGGAAATCTGTTAAATATAATATTATTTTAATTTCCTAAGGAAACACACCTTGGTCTTTGTTTGACTTGAATTATTTTATGTTCCATATTAATTTACGGACTTCAGCACAAAACATTAAAGTAGATTACAAAGTAGATGCAGGTTGGTGTACTCAAATATTTATTGAACTAGGAAGTTTAGAAATGTTTGAAAATTCAACTTATAAAGTTATAATGTTATTATCTAAGTATAAAAGCAGAAAATTGATATAAATGGTACACATAACGAACTTCTAATACTAAAATAATTGATACCGGAAAAGAAACGCTTTTCGTATTTTTTGTACTCATCAATTTAACAGGAAACCATATAAAGTAAACATAAAAGTAGATTTATCTAAAATTGAACTTTTCAGAGACTCATCGTTCGTGTCTACTACTTAGTTCTCTCTTATAATTAAATGTTTTCACAGTATGAAGTTAACTATTTAAAAGCACAAAAGCATAAAGGTTGAAAATTTAAATGGTTGAATGAGACTTAAAGTTGTTCTTAAGAATTTACTAGTACGGCTTCCCAATCATATTTCTAACTGAACCAAACATTGATGTATTTTATTGATATATTAGGATTTGTATAGAAACAATTTTTTACATCGCGTTCTTGTGCAAACCAGGTGGTAATTAACACCTTTTTAAACGTTTAGTTTGAATTAGCTTCAACTTGTTCTGTCAAACACAAATTGCAATTTACTCTTTGAAGTTTTATAACAAAGCAGCAGTTCTCGAGGATTTATTTCGCTCTAATTTTTTTAATGGAAAATTCTTTCTGTAAGGTGTGTGAGATAATTGTTGGCAATTGCTACAAAGCAACTTTGTAACATTCGTTTTGCAGAAATTATGTAAATAAAATTGTGCTACAAAGTTTACGGTAAGCTTATTGTAAATTGGGTGTTGATTTTAACAGAAGTACCACAGATTTTTATTAACTAGCAAGGAGGTATTGATAAATTGCTTCATTTCATTAGTACTCCAAGAAACTACGTAATAACAACAATTTATAAGCTTTGGTCTGAATGTATGAATCTTCAGCTTAATTCTATCAGTTGTTAATCTTGACCTACCATCGCTTGTTGAACTCATCAAGTTTCAGTTGGTTAATTAAATGAATAAAAATACACTGAATTATTCTGAATCGAGTTTCCTCCATATTGATTACGTGTCTAATTTTGTTATCGAATCGGATTATGTTTACGAATTATGGCGAGATTCTCGAACTCTCACAGCATTAACGTGCATATTTTTAATGACAATTAAATTTTCTTCTCCATCTTTAGAAGAAAAAATAAAAATCAAAAGTGTCGGTCGTCCACAACCAAATTTGTTAATTACAAATGTAACTAAATGCAAAAGTCGTGATTATAAACGAATTTTTAATATAGAAACTGACTGGTTGTGCGGGTGTGGTGTCAGTAATAGTCTTGACTGGTTTCCGTGTTTATTATTTGAATGCGATGAAGCATCAGATTGGACAAAATCCGTCGTTAAGGATTTAGTACATTTATCCGAAAAAATTAAAAAGCATCACCATTAAAAGTCACATCTATCTGCTAAATTAGGATTTAATTCATTAGGTAAACCAGATATTCGGCAACAATTAAATAGTGCATACCGATTAAGCATAGGAAAACATAATATCAAATAAAGAATAATAGGTATGCCTTAACCAAAATTATAAACTGTATTAAATTTTGTGGTACTTTTGAACTTGCTCCGTTGATATGATGAACGAAAAGATTCATTAAACCCTGGTATATATATATATATATATATATATATATATATATATATATATATATATATATATATATATATATATATATATATATATATATATATATACAGGTTGACCAAACTCGATGGCCAAAACGAAAACAGCTGATTCCTCTGGCCAAAAGGAACAAAAATTGTTAATACAGGGTGTGTCTATTGTTGATGGTTTCCAAGATGTTAACTTTTTAATTTTTCTATTTCGTGGACTTATTTTCACGCTGTATCTTCCAAACTAGAAGAGTTACAAGAAAACACATTAGGAGAAATTTGTAGAAGATGAAATTGCCTTAAAGAATATTGAATTCATTCGAGACTAACTCATCATTCAACATTTTTAATGACATAATGAATTCAGAAATGATTTTTTTTCAAATCCCAAGACAAATTTCCAAGAGGAATATTTTTCCAATAGAGATGGATTTGATACATGGCCGATAAAGGAAAAACTTCCTTTTTTCATAAGCTTCACAACAATATGAAAAAAACTTATGGTTGACGTACTAATTACTGAATTGTTACAGGAATACACCTCAGGAAAAACTTTTAGAGCATAAAATTACCTTCAAAAATATGGTAGAGTAGATGAGAATTGACGATTTGTCCCTCACTTTTCAATCAATCTTTACATTTACGGCAAGAAATACGTCTCCTTTACTGATATCTTTTCATCACCGTAGCAACGACTTGACATTAGTAAGTTAGTTGTCAAAATTTGTTTGCTATTACAGTTTTTCTGAATTCAATATTGTAATTTAGTTTTTGAGTCGTTCTTGGTCTTGTTATTATTATTGTTCTTGTTCGTGTTCGTGTTTTCCTTCCTGAGTCATGTTTTCAAATGAAGAATATGCCGATATTCATTATTATTATGGTGTTGCCCAAGGGAATGCGAGTGAGGCTGCCAGACTGTATGCAGCTGCTTTCCCAAGAAGAATTCATCTAGAAAGAGGAGTGAGATCTGGAGATCTTGGAGGCCACGCCACTGTACCACCTCTTCCAATCCAACGTTGGGGGTAATGTTCGTTTAGCCAATCTCTCACACCTCTTCCGTAGTGGGCAGGACAACCATCAAGTTGAACCCACATATCTGCCCTTGTTGCCAATGAAACCTCCTCCATCAATTCAGAGAGGTTTTCTTGAAGGACATTAAAAAAATTCACTGAATTGACTCTATCTGGCAGAATATATGGACCAATAAGTTGATTGTTGAGTAAACCAACCCAAACATTAACTTTGAACTGGTGTTGAAAGCTATTTGGTCTTATAGTATGTGGGTTTTCATGTGCCCAGACGTGCGTGTTATGGGTATTGCCTGACCTTGTAAAGGTGGCCTCATCCGTCCACAAGATTGCTTTTTGGAAATCTCGATCATTCCTAACTGAATTGAGATACCATTGGCAAAACTCAATCCGCCGACCTAGATCTCCATCTAAAAGTTCTTGAACTCCCGTCACGTGATACGCACCTCTTCCGTCAGCCTTAAGAGTTCTCCGTATTGTTTCTCGTGGCATCTGAAATACATTGGATGACCGCCGTAAGCTAGTCTCAGGATTTGCTTCGAAATGCTGGATTACGTCGTCAATCCTCTCAACATTATGAAATTCCTCTTGATCTCTTAGGATCCTAAAAGATCCTCTCTCTCTTAGAGCAGTGTGTACTCTAGAGAAAACTCTCCTTTCTGGATGAATTCTTCTTGGGAAAGCAGCTGCATACAATCTAGCAGCCTCACTCGCATTCCCTTGGGCAACACCATAATAATAATGAATATCGGCATATTCTTCATTTGAAAACATGACTCAGGAAGGAAAACACGAACACGAACAAGAACAATAATAATGACAAGAACAAGAACGACTCAAAAACTAAATTACAATATCACTACAACAGAAAGAACTCGTATTGAAATCAGCAAAACTGTAATAGCAAACAAATTTTGACAACTAACTTACTAATGTCAAGTCGTTGCTACGGTGATGAAAAGATATCAGTAAAGGAGACGTATTTCTTGCCGTAATTGTACAGATTGATTGAAAAGTGAAGGACAAATCGTCAATTCTCATCTACTCTACCATATTTTTGAAGGTAATTTTATGCTCTAAAAGTTTTTCCTGAGGTGTATTCCTGTAACAATTCAGTAATTAGTACGTCAACCATAAGTTTTTTGATATCGTTGTGAAGCTTATGAAAAAAGGAAGTTTTTCCTTTATCGGCCATGTATCAAATCCGTCTCTATTGGAAAAATATTCCTCTTGGAAATTTGTCTTGGGATTTGAAAAAAAATCTTTTCTGATTTCATTATCTGATTAAAAATGTTGATTGATGAGTTTGCCTCGAATGAATTCAATATTCTTTAAGGCAATTTCATCTTCTACAAATTTCTCCTAATGTGTTTTCTTGTAACTCTTCTAGTTTAGAAGATACAGCGTGATTTAAAAAATAAGTCCACGAAATAGAAAAAATTAAAAAAAAGTTAACATCTTGGAAACCATCAACAATAGACACCCTGTATTAACAATTTTTTGTTCCTTTTGGACAGAGGAATCAGCTGTTTTCGTTTTGGCCATTGAGTTTGGGTCACCCTGTATATATACAGGGTGTTTCATTAAGGCTGTCCACCGGCCATATTTCAGAAACTAGTGGACATAAAAAGTGGAGAAAAAAAATTCATTATAAAAGTCGCCACGAGAAAATCCTGGAGATTTTTTTTTAAGTTCCGTAATTCATCGCAAGGGGGCACAATTGAAAATTAAAAAATAAAATTATAAATTTCTCCGAAAATTCCCACATTAAGGCATACCTTTGGTAACATCGTTAGAAAGCTTAGACGATTCTGCATCATTTTGGTCTAAGGCTCATTGGCGTACCGACCTTAATAAGAGTGGGGGAAGCTATTGAATGTGTAATCATTTAAATCGCTGTAATTTTTAAACGACTTATGCGATTGTAGTAAACCTAGGCTTGTTTAGAAGAAAAAGGTAAGTACTTTTAAATGTCGCATCCATTGGTACGCGATAGCTCATAATAAAATTGTTAGAGGGCGCAATTTGTAATAATACCAGTTTTTTTGATTTTATTCAGAAAAATTAAAGCATACGGTATAATTATGACATCATAAGCGAAAAGTAGCTTAAATTTGTAACAAAAAACGTAAATAACGCAATTTGATATCTTTATTTGTTCCAGAGTTATGGCGAAAAGAAGACTTTTTAACCGTTTAATTTAATAATTGATTGTTGCTATGGTTTCTTAAGGTGTATAGGTTAGATTAGTAATGAGGAATCTGCATTTATCATAGTCTGTGCCTCCCTTCACACTCTATCTAGGCTTAGGACTAGTCCAACTAAGCAAATTGCAAAATTTGGAGCGTTTTTAGAGGCCAACGGGCCATAACTCTATATATATATATATATATATATATATATATATATATATATATATATATATATATATGAGGCCGCATACATTTTTCTGCTGAATTGAACGTAGCACTGAGGGATCATTTGCAGTTAGCTACCTTGTTCAAAGGCACGTCAAAAGACATTCAAACTGGTTTATTAGAATGTATGCTTTCTGTGTGTCAGGCACATATCAAAAAGGAAATTGCCGCTTCAAATTTGGTGTCCCTTATGAGTGACGAAACAAGTGATATTGCAAATATTTTCCAAATGGTTATAGTTAACCGTTATACTTTAGCAAATGACACCCCCGTTGAACGATTTTGGGCTTTTATAAAATCAAACAAACACGATGCTATTTCCTAAGCTGTTAATTTCCCAAAGTTATGACAGAGCAAGTGTCATGAGTGGCGCACATGGTAGTGTAAAAAAACTTATTAAACATAAATTATATATGTCCATTATATTAATTGTTATGTGCATCATTTCAATTTAATAATTTCTCAGGCAACAAGCGTAAACACAAATGTTCGTATATTTTTTCCGAGTTGAGTGATATTACCAATTTTTTTTCAAATTCTCCACAAAAAGTTCCCATATTAGATGATGTGGTTGGAAATAGGGTTCCTAGAGCATCTTTAAAATTAGAACCGATACTGATGAAAGTCAAGCTAGGAAAAGAAGGAAGACAGGTGAGACAAATTCTTGTGTTTCCACGACTGTGCAAGCTAAGCAAATATGTGACACCATAATTGCTGAAATAAAAAGGTTTTCGTTCACAGGTCATGTGGAAATGGATCACTTATTTTCGGTGGAAAATTTTGAAACATTTTGATCAAATTTTCCTATGGTACATTCAAATGCAGCAATTCTAAACTTTCCATTTTTAGATAAAAACAAGTTAGACAGAATCAGAAATAGTATACGGAAGAACAGATTTTAGAGAAGTTTCTTGAGCAGTCCACTTACTTAAATTTTTAATTGAAAATAGCTTTGCAAACTGATTTCGCAGAAATATTTTCAGTACTACAAACAATTGTTACGATACCCATCACAATCGCAGAATAGGCACGTTATTTCTCTACATTAAAGCGAATAAAAACTTTCCTTAGAAGTACAATGGGCCTCGGAATGTTATCTATTGAGAAACAAATAATTAAAGAAATTCCAAATTTTAATGAATTGTTCATTGAAGAATTTATCTCAAAAAAGGACAGGCGACTTTATTTTCAATACAAAACGTGTTTGTGAAATATAGAACTATGATACATTTATCTATGAAATCAATTGTTTGGCGAGGCCGAGGTACTCAGGGTTTTTAATTTCTTAATAAATTCTTTTAATTTCTACGATCTTATAGTCCAAAATAAGTCTCTTTTGGGTATTGCTCCCAAAAAATTTTTGGCCTCCGACGGTTTACTAACGGCACTCACTTTTAGTCTAACGTTGTGCACCCCCAAAGTATTAAACCACACGCCCCCACTAGTAACATACACAGTTAGCATTCCCCAATTAAATTTAATTTCCCTTACTTAGCTTGGGAATTAACATATTTTGTGCAACACTCGTTAAGTACATACAAAACCTCTACTAAAACATATTTTTCAAGCCTCTATTACATTTTAGAATTTTGTTGTCGTTTATACAAGTACAGTACTGGATTATTTTAATTCCGTCGTTTGATTCTAGCATGGTTTAAGAGACAGAAGTAAGTAAGGGTGAAGAAGGAACTTGATAAGTCAAAAACTGTAAAGTTAATTGCACTCAAGTTGAGCATTAGAATTTGACATAAATGTTAAAGCCTTAAATGTCTATACCCGAGTGATATTTAATGGTGGTGGTGGATCTGCGGGAAAAATAACGGTAGATTTTATTTTCTTTCGTTTTCAATAACTCAAAACTTTGTAAAGCGACTGCATTCAAATGTGACGGTGGAAAAGAGTTTAGTCAGCTGACTCAAATTCCTTATTAATGACGTCGATCACCGTTTCTGTAAATTACACCGTCTTTGCTTTGACGCTCGTACCCCTAGGGTTCAACAACAAATTGAGGTTCTTATCTATTTATTGGAAGCCTCTGACATCACACGTACGCTACTGTCAAATTCACTAACCACCGTTCTGAAGAATGCAGTATTGACATATGCGCAAACCAATATGCGCATGAAAGTAATCTTTTACGCACCATATAAATTAAAATAAAGTAACGTCACTTCGTACTTGTTTAGCCATAACTACCCACTACACACAATATATTTAGAGTAAAAAATATAACACGTGCAGAGTAAGACAACATAAGTAAATCAATATAACCCGCATGGACAAAGTAAAAAGAACTCAAACACTTCTTTTATTTTGCGTTTGTAGTATGTATAATATAACACTCAAAACGGATGTGTTAATCTTTGACTTTATAAACCCTAAACTTATTTTGATGTTGGTATCAAAACTGATGAAGTTTTTTTTTTTGACGGCCACATAAATGTACTCAGTCGTATAAATATGTATGTAATCAAAAGTAACAATTCTCTTTACATGAATTTACAATGTTAATGTTTAATTAAGTAATAGAAATAAAGTTTAATGATGTTATTAAGTTTTCAATATCGGTTCAAGTTATCGCAGCTTTTTGCTATGAACGATGATTTGCTGCTTCAATTTATATTTGAGGTTAGGTTTGGGCCATAAAATTAACTGTGCTCTATAAGTTAATGGTTTATTGCATTTACAGTAACCCCCTGCATTTTCATCAGCTGCGTGTACATTAGAGCAACCGGAGAAACCATATTAGTTGAATTATTTCATGTTGAATAGGTGAAAAAACTGTTGCCACCAGTGTAGAAGTTTCGAAATGAATGAAACAATAATTCTAAATCTAGACATTTAGGTGTACATGGAAATAACCATTATCTATCATTATATTGAATTATGGCTGATTATTGTATTGTAATGGTTACGATACTCTAAACTGAGTTTTCCTTTTTACTTTGTTTGACAAAATAAGTTGTTAATATGCTCTCAGATTATGCCGTTCACATTTTTTTTTTTTTGTATAATACAAAATCTATTATTGTTCAGAAATTTTTTTCTGCGTATTTGTTGCCAACCTGAGTGTGAATTATTGAGGTTATGTAGAGTTATTTAATTGTAACTTTAGCGGGTTACAACTTATTTAATTTTTTATTTCTGTAATATATTCAATGTCGTCTGTAATGATTTAGTGGCAAATAAAAGGTTTACAAGCGCATGTTGGAATAAAGCTCAAAACAGGTAAATACCATTATTGTCAATTTACACTCAAAGCGTTGAAAATTGCATATAGTGACAAATGGAATTTACTTTTTATTTTATTTTCAAAATAAATACGCAAAATAGAAAAAATAGCTTTAGAAACTCGTTAGTAGAACAGAAACCTTGGCCGCCATCTTGGAATTTGACGTCACAAGACCGCCCAAGTGGGCGACCGCATTTTCAACCCCTATTTCTAATGCTTTTTTTTCGGAGGCCTTTTTCAACCCTATTTTTTACACACCCACGTGTGAGACCGTATTTTCAACCCTTTCTTTTCGAAAGTCCTTTTCAACCTTAATTATTTTTACTCGCTTACGTATAGGACGTGTATTTTCACCCCCATTTTAAGACAGCTCACGTGTAGGGAGTATTTTTTCACCGTATTTTATGACAGCTCACGTATAGGACGCGTATTTTCTACCCTATGGTTTCTTCTCGAGGGTCATCCCTAATTAGAGCCTTTTTGGCACATGCTCAAATGAAGGGCTGGTCTTGGTAGTGGGGCTGGACCTGGAGCTGGACTTGGACTTGGACTTGGGGTTGGTCTTAGGGTTATTTTTGATGGTCATCTAATTAAGGTCCTTTAACTATATTAAGAGCAGTGCCCTGGAGGTTAGGCAAATGCACACGCATACAATGTTGGAAATTGCATAATTAATAAGATATTATTTTTAAAATTATCGATCCTATTGCTTTAAAATGGTCCAATGCTATTGGATGATCTTTTACCTATACGAGAAAACGTTGTATCTCTAATAAGGAGGTTCTTGTAAGACACATGTAAGGCTTCGCAACTTGTTCTCAGGCCTTTGCCTCCTGACCGGAGATGGTGTGGGAACCTAACTTTTAAGACAAGTGTAGAGCAGCCCCTATCGTGGTCCCCTTGGTGCAATTGTACGAGGGTCCTAACTTAATCTTACAGCTGTAGGCCTTCGCCCCATCATACAAAAATGTATTCTAACAAGGAGGTTCTTGTAAGACAAGACTTGTATCAGTAAATGAGTAAAAATTGATTTTAGCGCCATCTAGTAGCGTATAGACTAATGAACATTTTCTATAATAGAAGCTGATAATGCACACCTCTCTCTTGCTCTATCTTGTTTCTTCCTCCCCCTCTCTCTTTCTCACACACACAAACAAATCAATTAATTAATACATCTCAAACAAATCACGCTCGATCACCAGATCAATCTCAATCAATCAATCAATCAAACTGAAATTATGTGTTACAGTTTGCGGAAACCAGATTACAGTTCAAACTGAATACTTTAAAGTCTAATCAAATATAACGTGAAATAATAAATATTTTCTACCGTAATGCAATGATGCTTTATGTATAGGCAGATTCTGTAAACAGTCACCACCTATATATTCGGAACATCATATCTGATTTATTTGCATGTTCAATTACACACACACAAAATTGTTTCATTGTAACGTTCATTAACAGCTGTAAAAATTCCATTAAAAAGAATGGAAAGTAATAATTACTTATATAACATAGAGATAAATTAAATTAACTTGTTTTAAGAATATCAAACTGCTATAATAGAAATAAAAGGCAAAAGGTTTTAATGGTTTATTATTATACGTGAATTAACAATAACTACAAGTTTAAAATCCACGAATACGTGCGTACCTCCAATTTTGTAGAGCTGATCTTATGACGTCATCCTATAAGCATAATAATACATTTTAAAAATCTTTATCGACATTTTTGTTAGCAATATCAGGTAAAAAACGTATATTAAAAATAATACGCTTACCTATAGAAGTTTTTTCCTTCAACTGTACCATACGTTAAACTGAAATGTTTTTTATACCTGTCTCACTAAAATACGACTTGTGAATGGCTGGATATAAACAGACCATTACATACCAATCATTAACTATTTTAAAAAGTAATACAGAAAACCGGAATACCGCTACTCGTATTTAACAATCATGTACTTACAAAAATTTACATTCAAAACACTTACAAATATTTTAGAAACTTTTCTAACGCAGAAATTACTTACATAATTGAAACTTCAGATTACATAAAACTATTGTATACTCAATTACGTTCACACACACACACACACGCACGCACGCACGCACGCACGCACGCACGCACGCACGCACGCACGCACGCTCGCTCGCACGCACGCACGCACGCACGCACGCACGCACGCACGCACGCACGCACGCGGGCACGCACGCACGCACGCACGCACTCATGCACGCACTCACGCACGCACGCACGCACGCACGCACGCACGCACGCACGCACGCACGCACGCACGCACGCACGCACGCACGCACGAGCGCACGCACGCACGCCCGCCCGCCCGCCCGCACGCCCCTTCCGCCCGCCCGCCCGCCCGCCCGCACGCCCGCCCGCCCGCACGACCGCCCGCCCGCCCGCCCGCCCGACCGCCCCCCCACCCTGATACAAGTCTTGTCTTACAAGAACCTCCTTATTAGAATACATTTTTGTATGATGGGGCGAAGGCCTACAGCTGTAAGATTAAGTTAGAACCCTCATACAATTGCATCAAGGGGGCCACGATAGGGGCTTCTCTACACTTGCCTTATAAGGTTAGGTTCCCACACCATCTCCGGTCAGGGGGCGAAGGCCTGATAACAAGTTGCGAAGCCCTACACGTGTCTTACAAGAACCTCCTTATTAGAGATACATCGTTTTCTCGTATAAGGAAAAGATCATCCAATAGCATTCGACCATTTTAAAGCAATAGGATCGATAATTTTAAAAATAATATCTTATTAATTATGCAATTTCCAACATTGTATGCGTGTGCATTTGCCTAACCTCCAGGGCACTGCTCTTAATATAGCTAAAGGACCTTAATTAGATGACCATCAAAAATAACCCTAAGACCAACCCCAAGTCCAAGTCCAGCTCCAGGTCTAGCCCCCACCACCAAGACCAGCCCTTCACGTGAGCATGTGCCAAAAAGGCTCTAATTAGGGTTGACCCTCGAGAAGAAACCATAGGGTAGAAAATACGCGTCCTATACGTAAGCTGTCATAAAATACGGTGAAAAAACACTCCCTACACGTGAGCTGTCTTAAAATAGGGGTGAAAATACTCGTCCTATACGTAAGCGAGTAAAAATAATTAGGGTTGAAAAGGACTTTCGAAAAGAAAGGGTTGAAAATACGGTCTCACACGTGGGTATATGTCAAAAATAATTAGGGATGAAAATTCCAGCAGGGGTTGAAATACGGTCTCACATGTGGGTGTGAAAAAATAAGGTTGAAAAAGGCCTCCGAAAAGAAAGCATTAAAAATAGGGGTTGAAAATGCGGTCGCCCACGTGGGCGGTCTTGTAACGTCAAGATACAAGATGACGGCCAAGGTGTCTCTGTTCTACTCTCGTTTGATAAGACGTTTTATACACATAAATATGTATATGTATATATATATATATATATATATATATATATATATATATATATATATATATATATATATATATATATATATATATATATATATATATATATATATATATATATATATACATACAGGGTGTCCCAATAGCGCAGGTTCAGTCGATAACTCCTTAGCCATTAAACTTAGAAGATAGGTTTAAATACGAAAGTTGTCTATTTTTATAAGCTGTATAATCTAAAAATAGTTTGGTTTCTACAGGGTGTAATATAAAAGCGGTACAATATATAACTTTTGATTTTTAAATAGAACACCCTATATATTATCTTATTTTTCGATTCTCCTTATAAGTTTTTTTATAAGAATTACTTACAAGCTAAATCTTACAGTTTTTGAGATATTTGCAAAGTTAACTAAAAACTGACATTTTTATGTAGTAATGCAAGTACGCGTATCTCAGTTATTTTTAAAGATAAAAAATAATCTTTGGTATAGAATGTATTCATACATGAACCTACTTTAATCTATTGTCTATTGTCAAAATCACAAAAAATAATTCAATAACATAAATTTGAAAATGCTATATATTCATTTTTTTAAATGGCACACCCTATATTTTTTTAAAGCCTAGTCTTCGTCTATTAGTCGGCTTTCATCTCTGTTAATTATATTCTACATCTATCTCTAATAGTTTCGGAGATATTTAAGTATGTTCAATTTTTTTCGTTGATAACACTGAAGAATAGTAACATTAGTCGGTCAAAGCAAGCTATGAATACATAAGAAACTAAACAACATATTAACTGAAAAACAAACACTTAAAATTATAATAAATGTTCAATGTGACCACCATTTTGTTGCTGGCAAACGGTGATCACAAAAATTAATTCAAGAACGTAAATTTGAAAATGCTATATATTCGAAGTCGGTACTTAGTCGCTTATTTTAAATGGAACACCCCGTATATTAATACATTTTTGGATTCTATGTCGAATTTTAAGGTAAGTTTGTTAAATAAACTAGATACAAAATTTCAGTCGTTTTAAAAAAGAAACATTTTTCTAAAAAAAATTGACAGATGCGGTCTTAGTAATAACTCGTTAATTGTTCTGTTCCTGTCAAAAAATTTGAATAAAATTTTGAGGTGTTGTAGGCAAAGGTTTATTGCAACAGTCTGCAAAAAATAACATTTGTATTGTTCATAAAAATAAAATTATGAATGTCTAAACTTGACTATCAAAAAATGCAAGTTACTCAAAAAAATCAAATGGAAACCCCTATTTTTTATTACTCAGATCGATTTAACGTCAAAAAATTAAGCTAAGTTTGTTTAAAACGTTATTTGCCTAAACGTAATAGTTTCATACTTATTATTAAAAAAGTCCCAATTTTAAAATTTCTGATAAAAATGAGCTACTTACTTAAATCTAGTATTCCTTGTTCGTGGTCACCATGGAAACCAAATAATTGAGAATTGAAATAAAGAAAAATATTTGAATAAGTTACTGCAAAAAATTATAAAAATTGATAATTTTGTGATTCAAAAGTCATTTTTGCCAAACAGAAATTTTGTAAGTAATTTTTTACAAATTCGATATAAAACATAAGTGTAAAAATTTAATACTTTATGAGTAAATCGAAAAAAAACTACTTTTTACTGCGTAGGTAATACATACTTATCAGCGCATCATTACACGATAAAGATGCTTATTTATTTTGTTTTTCTTTTGTAGTCAATAATTTAAAAAAATTGTTGACAGTTTGTGTTTTTCTTGATGAAATGGCTCGACTTGAATATTCTAATACAGATTATTTGAATTTAATTTTAATTCACGGAGAATGTCATAGAGTTGTAAAACAAACAGTAAGAACATTTATCGAACGCTATCCTGAGCGCACTCGACCATCACCAGATACAATAAGACGTGTGGTTCAAAATTTGGAACAGTTTGGCACATTTAAACACTCTGCGCCTCGCAAAAAAACTGCTATTGATAACGAACAGAATGAAGTTATAACTTTAGGATATTTCCGTGCCTATCCTTGTAATTTCATAAACGACGCGAAAGCAGATATTGGCTTAACATCAACAACTATCAGAAGAATTCTTAAGAAACATAAGTTTAGACCATACTGTTTACAATTAGTTCAACATTTGAAAGAAGCGGATTTCTTGAAACGTATCGAATTTTGTGAAACAATTTTGCTCAAAATACAAGAAATTCCTAATTTTTTGACTAATATCATATGGACGGGCGAATCTAAATTTACGAAAAATGGCATATTTAATCCTCGAAACTCGCATTACTGGACTAACGAAAATAGCAATCCAATTCGCGAATGCCATTTTCAAGAAATTTGGAATTTTAACGTATTTTGTACTGTTCGGAATAACGAAATCTTTGACGAGTATTTTTACACCGAAAATTTGAGAGCTTTAAAATAGTTGATTGTTGCGATTTATGATTACAAATTTAATTTCTAGGAGAAAATTATCTTGGGATATTAAACACTCGAATTCAACCCGGATTAAATCTAGAAAGGGAAAATTTATGGTACCAACAAGACGGTGCGCCCCCTCACAACACCAACGCTGTTTCCATGAAACTTTATGAAATTTTTGAAGATCGTTGGTTTGCCAATAATGGTCCCTTTCCATGGCCACCTAGGTCACCTGATCTTACGCCAATGGATTTTTATCTTTGGGATCGAACTAAAAATATTGTTTAAGCTACACCACTAACGACTAAAGAAGATTGCATTGCAAGAGTGCAAAATGCCTTCAATTCTCTTTCTCCACAAGAAATTCAAAGGGCTACAAATGAAGCCGTTATAAGACGGGTTCAACAATGTCTTGCGTCTAATGGGCAACATTTTGAACATTTATTGTAAATTAATTCACATTTGATCACGAGCAAGAAATACTAAATAAGCGACTTTATCGTGTAAGAATGCACTGATGAGTATGTAGTTACTACCTCCGCAGTAAAAAGTAGTTTTTTTTTCGATTTACTCATAAGGTACTAAATTTTTACACTTATGTTGTATATCGAATTGGAAAAAAATGATTAATTTCTATATGGCAAAAATGACTTTTGAATCACAAAATTATCAATTTTTATAATTTTTTGCAGTAACTTATTCAAATATCTTACCTTAATTTTTGACGTTTAATCTATCTGAGTAATAAAAAATAGGGGTTTCCATTTGATTTTTTTGAGTAACTTGCATTTTTTGATAGTCAAGTGTAGACATTCATAATTTTAGTTTTATGAAAAATACAAATGTCATTTTTTGCAGACTGTTGCAATAAAGCTTTGCCTACAAAGTTTTATTCAAATTGTTTGACAGGAACAGAACAATTAACGAGTTATTACTAAGACCGCATCTGTCATTTTTTTAGAAAAATGGTTTCTTTTTTTAAAACGACTGAAATTTCGTATCTAGTTTATTTAACAAACTTACCTTAAAATTCGACATAGAATCCAAAAATGTATTAATATACAGGGTGTTCCATTTATAATAAGCGACTAAGTATCGACTTTCGGTATAACCGGAAGTGGTACGAACGTGAAAATATTTTAGATGAGCCCTAACATCAATACCCTGTCACCAAATTTTCAAAATTATAGTAAGTTTGGTGAAGCAGGTACTCATAGGATCAGCTCGAAAGGGGGTCATTATATATATATATATATATATATATATATATATATATATATATATATATATATATATATATACATAAGAAGATAAGTTAAATACGAAAGTTGTCTATTTTTATAAGCTGCATAATCTAAAAATAGTTTGGTTTCTACAGGGTGTAATATAAAAGCGGTACAATGTAGAACGTTTGATTTTTAAATAGAACACCCTATATATTATTCTATTTTTCGATTCTCCTTATTATTTTACATCTTTTTTTATAAGAATTACTTACAAACTAAATCTTACAGTTGTTGAGATATTTACAAAGCTAACTAAAAACTGAAATTTTTATGTAGTAAGTCAAGTAGGCGTAGCTCAGTTATTTTTAAAGATAAAAAAACAATCTTTGGTATAGAATTTATTCACACATGAGCTTACTTTAATCTGTTGTCAAAATTGGATTTCAATATACACGGTGATCACAAAAATTAATTCAATAACATAAATTTGAATATGCTGTATATTCATTTTTTTAAATGGCACACCCTATTTTTTTGTAGTGCCTTGTCTTCGTCTATTAGTCGGCTTTCATTTCTGTTAAATATGTTCTACGCCTATCTTTAATAGTTTCGGAAATATTTAAGTCTGTTCAATTTTTTTCGTTGATAACACTAAAGAAGAGTAACATTAATCGGTCAAAGCAAGCTATGAATACATAAGAAACTAAAACACATATTAACTGAGATACAAACACTTAAAATTATAATAAATGTTCAATGTGGCCACCATTTTGTTGCTTGCAAACATGAAGTCTTTGAATAAACAACAAATTAACTTTTCGTAACGTGGAAACATTTGTATTTTGAATGACGACTCTAATTCTTGCCTTCATATCATCTACAGTCGTTGGAGGAGTTTGATAGACTTTTTCTTTAATCCAACCCCAAAGAAAAAAGTCCAGCTTTGTCAAGTCAGGCGATTTTGCAGGCAAGGAGATCGGCCCTCCTCTTCCAATCCATTTGTTTTGAAGCTGGATATTTAAATAATTTCTAACGTTTCTGCTAAAATGCGGAGGAGTTCCATCTAATTGCAGCCACATTTCTCTAATGGTTTGTAAAGGTAAATCGGTATAACCGGAAGTGGTACGAACGTGAAAATATTTTAGATGAGTTAGCCCTAACATCATCAAATTTTCGAAATGTATATATAAGTATAACTTTTTCTTTGTCGTGTAGCAGTTGTGCTGTAACCTATTGCGAAAGTGTATTGTACCGAAGCTCATAGCTTGGCTTATAGGACTCTCTTACACTGCGATGTTTTCGGTTTCTCTGAGTTTTTGCCGGGTTTTGTTCTCGTTCTTCGCTACATCTGTATGTTATCCCAATGGTCTTCGTTCCACACATGTTCGGCGGTTCTTGACGTTTCTGTTTTCTTCTGTGTGGATGTTGTCCTTGTGTTCTCACTTTGAGTGGTCTACCACTCTCTCCTATGTATGATCCGCCACATTCGCATGGTAGGTTGTGTACACAATTATTGGAATTCTAGTGTTCATTGTGTGGCTTGTTTTTGGTTAGTATTCCCTTAAACGTTCTTGCAGATTTGATGGCAGTGTCTATCTTGCATTTGGTACCCATTCTTCCTATTTTGTCCGAGGTACGTTGTATATATGGTATTGCCACTATCTATTTAGGTTCACTTTCACGACAAGTGCGTAGAGGAACACCACCCACAAGGGGAGGTACCTACATTACAACTCCAATCACCATAATAGTGTGAAGTTAGGCATGGCAACATCCGTGTACGGTAGACCTGAAATAATATACTCGAAACAAAAGAACCTGAAAAAAGAAAAAGAAAGTATCTCTAAAACACTTAAAGAAAATGTTTACCCCAATCTAGCACCTAACCTAAACAGGGAAAGGCAATCGAAAAAGAAGTAATACCATATATACCAGGTACTTCGGACATAATAAGAACGATAGGCAGCAAATACAAAATGTACACTGCCCTCAAATCGGCAAAAACGCTGAGGAGGGCACCAAGTACAACCAAACCACGTATTGAAAGCTATAATTCCAAGAATTGTGTATACAACGTACCATGCGAATGTGGCAGATCATACATACGAGGTGAGAACTCTGGAACACAAGAACATCATCCACTAAAGCGAAATAGAAACACCAAGAATCGGCAAACATGTCTGGAACGAAGATCACGGAATTCAATATGATAACATTCAGATAGTGCCAAAGGATGAGAATACAACTCGCCGAAAACGTAAAGAAGCCGCGTACATCGCACTGGCACCTGCACAATGACCTACTGCGCAACCACAAAAAAAAAATAAAATAGGGATTTAACATTGCGAAGAACGTTTTTGCAGATTCCTGCTCGCTACTTCAACCCACATAAAATCTAATAGTATCAATCAAAAGCTAAAGTGACTGCATATCCAAAGGTACTAATTCCAAGACTAAAAGATGAAATATTTCTTGTAATACACTAAATAAGTAATTGGCGTTTTTTAGATATGATAAGCCTTGATTTTCAATTTGTTTCAAATGTGTAAAATAATTTTAAAGAGTATTTAACGTTGTTTAATATAGTCGTCAATGTTATTAACTTTGTAATGAATAAATACTGCAATGAAGAAAGCATTTTGGTGGTAAAAACCTTTTGCAATGGTGTTAGCCTACGGAGGGTTAACGATTGGTTTGTTGTTAATTTTGATAACAGACCTATGCCGTCTTAGGTATCATTCACCATTATGTGCAGAAATTTGAAAGATCTGGATATATTTCTGTCGATTCTAATCTAGGGGTGGTAAGTATTTATCGTTAAAACACTAAAATTCAAAATAACTATGTCGCAGGAAATCGACAAATAGAATTAGTTCGGCACACTGAAGATGGTGTTTTGGCGACGGTAAACTTGGACCCCACAATTATTTACTAAGACAAATGGCTGTCGAAGTAGGTTTATTTAAAACACGGATATGGTACATACTTAGGAGGCACAAATATCACCCCTACCAGGCCTTGTGTCATTAAGAGATTTCCGATTTTGACGTGGAGCGCAGGAGTGTATTTTGAGAATAAATGCAGATCGTCGCTTTTTGTCTCCACATTGTTCAAACCATTCGCTATTGGGCCCAACAAAATCCTCGAGTGAATATTAATACGCGAACCCAGTGTCCTCAAAGAATAAATATCTGAGCTGGGATTTTTAACAATAACATTGTTGGTCCGTTTAAAATCGAAAGAAATTTACATTCAGAAACTTATTTACAGTTATTAGTAACCAAAGTTGGGCTTGCATTAGAAGAAGTTGCAAGAAGAGAAAATCAGGAGATCTGGTTTCCTGCACATTTTGGATTAGATATTATAAATTGTTTAAATAATTCATTTCCAAATCGTTGGATAGGTAGAGGTGGTGCTATAAATTAGCCCGCCAGAACTCATTCGGCCCCTTCCGTCTTCTTCCTGTGGGGTCACCTTCAAAACAAAATTTACAAAAGGCGCCACCCAGATACCAATTCTTAGAGGGAGGAAATCTAAAACGAATGCCAGTTAATTATCGAAAGACAATTGGCTAACGTTAAAACAGATTTTATAACACTGTAGGGTATTGTTTGTTTCAAAGCGGGGGTTTGTTTGAATGTTCATTGTAATTTTTTTTTTTTTGTCTTTTATTAAATTTTACCATAAAATTTTAAAACTCTAATATTATAATTTAGTATTTTAAACCACATAATTGCGTCTTTTCTCTTAATTAGTTTAAATTTTTCGATTCGTACCATTTAACATTTTTGAACATTTTTTCTTCATGGCAGTAGTTATTCATCTTAAAGTTAATAAGGTGGATGACAATATTATTTTATATTAATATATATTACATTAATGAGTCCCTGGCGTTATAATTAATTGAAATGGTGGGAGAGGGGTGTCGATAATTAAAAGTGGTGGGTTAGGAGCGAGGGGGTAACCACGTAACCGAACTTACCTCCACGCGGCCACGCCCACTTCCAGCTGTTGGTAATGATCGCGCATTCGGTCCCAGGCCGAGTGTTCTGATTGGAGGTCCTAAGGGCATACTCTGCCCCTGGTTTCTCATTCGTCCATAGACTCCACCCAGACTATATTCTGGTTGGAGGCCTAAGGCGCTGTGCTTTGATTGGAACCTAACCCTCGCCCCTTTAACCTGATTGGTCGCACTTGTGTCCATCCCACTGCTTTATGAATGATCCTTAGTCCCCACCCACCCTCTGAGCTCTGATTGGAGGTCTAAGTCTCTGCATTCTAATTGGTTATTGAGAGAAATTTGAATTTGTATTCTAACAAGCGACCTTACCACTATCTCATAAGCCATGTGTAGGAACTTCTGTTAGGGTCTTCGCCCACTTGTCGGGGCCCAGTGGACGGCAAATAGTATTCTAATAAGGGGTCCTCATAAGACAAGTATAGGAACTTGATTTAAGGTTTTCGCACAATTATCGTGGCCTACTTGGCGTTTAATTTGAATTTGCTTGTGGCGCCATCTAGTGGCGTATTTTTAGGACGAATAAGTGTTTTCTGTAACAGAGGTGACTCCAAACTGCGGTATATTTTAAAAGTACATACAGGTCCCTGTAACCTCTATGGCGGGAAATTTGAAATAGTGTTTATGTAATAGAGTTCGATTACCGATAATAAAGGGATTAGTGTCTCTCCTTTCTCTCTCGTCTCTCTCGTCTTTCTCATCTTTCTCGTCCCTCTCGTCTCTCTCGTCTCTCTCGGCTCTTTCTCAAAGCAAATCAATTAATCAAATCAAATTAATCAAATCAATCAAGCGAATAAATCTCAAATAAATGACGTTCGATCAAATCAAACAATTAGATCAATCTGAATCAAATCAATCAAAGCAATTAACCAAATTAGTCGATTCAATCAATCTCAATAAATCAAACAGGAAGCTGTGCTTACAATTCTTCATAGTCTTCAGGTGACGATTCTCCCGATGTATATATCTAGGTCTTATGAGCGTCCGCTTTTTGTAGATAAGGCTAACCGACACTCAGCTAGTTCTCTCTCTAAACGTGAGGGCAGTGACGTGGGGAAACAGTCGATCATCCGCAAATCAATCTCAAGCAATTCAATTTCAATCAAATCAATCAACCAAATCAATCAATCAATCAATCAAATTGTAACTTGCAGCTTGCGAAAACCAGCTTACAGTTCAAAAATACTGCTGGGTTTAACTTACACAGGGTATTACTCTAACACCACCAACATCACTACCCTTACCATATAACGCTGACATCATATCCTCTTCGGTACTCTGAAAGGCGAAGGAAGCGGGTACTAATAAAATAACTAACCATTTACACAAAGAAGGGTTTTTATCTTGTCCCCATCTACAATTATTCAAACAAACTCAAAGGTTTCTGAAAGAAACGATCACATTCTCATTACCCCAGCTGGTCACAGTTGCCTTCACTGAAACTCGGTATGTTCAGAAATCTTTGATTTTATTAAATGATACCAGTACGTAGATAAAACTATAAAAAAAATCCCACAAAAAGTTTTGAAACAAGAAATAACTTCATTAAAAATTAAAAAATAGTAATTGTCTCTCTGAGATTGAAGCGAAATCAATAGTCACGTATAAGGCTGGGCAAACACCTTAGTCAAGTTCCTACGTTGTCATTCATGGAGATTCTGAGATTTAAGGTTAAGGATTCTTTTGAAATTTCAACCTTGGTAAATGATGTTCAATAACCAGAGAACTATATGGTCATTTCACTTGACGTAGTTTCATTATTTACTTCTGTTTTAACAACGATTACTATGTACAAATTCTTGGCACGCCTATGGGATCAAGTTTAAGTCCCATTTTGGCTGATATAGTTATGTTCAATTGAAATTCGAGTTTCCATTTCTATAGCAATACGTAGACGATATCATTTGCTGTATCCCTAAAGACAAGGCCGATCAGGTATTATAGTTATGAACTAACTCATCACTGCATCTTGTGTTCGATTCAAATTCGAGTTTCCATTTATATATCGGTACGTAGACGATATCATTTGCTGTCCCTAAAGGCAAGGCCGATCAGGTGTTACATTAAATTTGATAATGTGATAATAGACGGCGATAATAAAATAAAGTTGGATTGGTATCTAAAACCTACTAGCTTAGGACGGTTCTTAAATTACAACTTCTACAATTCATTTAATCCCAAGATAAATTTAGTTGTAACCATTAAGAACAAAATATGTAAAATATGTCATCCTACTTTGGTGCAAAGAAATCTTACAAAACTGAGGGACTGTTGGTAAACAATGATCCTAAACCATTTTTAAATAAATTTCTCTTTTCTCACAAACCTGTACAGAAAGTAATTTATACTAAAGAAAAAAAACCACAAAAATGCTCTGTATAAAAAACTACCCTACGGTGAAGTCCTGTCACAACGTCTTGCTAAGACATTTAAAGATTTGCCCGTTAAAGTAGCAAAATTTAATCAAAATACGGTACAGTGTCTCCTAAGTAATCTCAAGGACCCCACTCCGTTACTTCAAAAACACGATGTGGTGTATAGTATACCTTATAATAATTGTAAGTTGGTATATATATATATATATATATATATATATATATATATATATATATATATATTATATATATATATGTATATAGGGCAGACTTCTCAGAAATTCAAAACCTTTGACTCAACATAAAAGCGATTGAAAAGTACAACCCAACACGTGTGCTCTAACTTCCCACTTCAATAACAATTCCAATAGAACATTCTTGGAAATTTGCTATATTATTCAGAACACAGAAGTAATGAATTGTAGAAGTGACATAAAAAACCTTAGTAATATAGGTATTGTTGTACTGAATTGGCATAGGAAACAAATAAAAATATAAATAGCTCTACCTTTCAATTTATTATTACCTATGTACATATTTAAAAATTGACTCTTCTATTTTTCAATTATTGTAACCTTCATAAGTAAGCAGTGTTATCTAAACGTGTTAGACTGTAATAGTATTACGTATAAGCACAGATGTATACATCTGTGGTATAAGGTTTTGTGTGTTGTAATATTTAACGGTTTTAAATTATTGCAATATCTGAAAAACTAGTAGTAAAATACATTTTTGTGCTTTTTAATGGTGTATTTTATATTATACAATCTTAACGTTTCGATAACACGTACAGTTATCTTCGTCAGTAGTAATATTTGTTAAAATTGTTTACAACAGCTTTAACAATTTTAACAAATATTACCACTGACGAAGATAACTGTAAGTGTTATCGAAAAATTTTTCAACTTTGACAAAATTGTTTACAACACCTCCAACAATTTTATCAAATATTGCTACTGACGAAGATAACTGTAAGTGTTATCGAAACGTTTATATTGTATAATTTAAAATACACCATTAAAAACCCAAAAAAGATAAGTATTCTGTTATGTGTGATAATGGTGAAAGTTTACATTTTTATGAAGAACTAGTAGTTTTAATATTTTATATTACAGACCTGCAATTTTGTAAGTATTGTTAACCTAATTTATTTCACTATTGTAACGGAACTGTTTATAGAACGCATTGATGAAGTTTCAATTAGAAACGAAATATTTGCCTTAAAGTAATTAGGATTTCTTTAACAAACTGCCCTTATTGACCGACTTCCTGTAAATTATATTAAGATTTTGGTTTACAACTTGAAAAATCGGTTGGAAATTAATAAACATAGCATAACATAACCTACACTCCATTACCTTAATAGGTAGGCAAAACAATCTCTGCCTCTTATTTATTTTTCATTCTCAATTTTTCTCCATGCTTTCCTATCTCTGCATACCTGCCTAGCTTCCGCAAGATTCATACATTGTCGCTGACATGCCCTTTTATTTTTAACACTCCTTATCTTTCTTCCTTTTATCATACATTCTATTACATTCAGCCAAGTTTTATGCAGCCTACCAGGCCCAACCTTACCTGTAACCTCACCCACATATATTTGCTTCGTTACTCTTGCGTTGTTCATTCTCTCAATGTGACTAAACCAGTGCAATGTACTACTTTTATATCTATCTATCATCGTCTTTTCCTCGCCACACTCCGCCATTATACACTTATTCTTTATCTATCCTTCTCGCTTTATACACCCATGTGTCACTTCCACACAGTACTGACGGGACAAGCATGTCATTATGTATTGCTCGTTTCGCAGCTAGGCTCATGCTTTCGTTTCTCATTATCGTCCAAATGGTTTCAATCACTTTCCTTCCAGCATTGACCCTTCGTCCAATCTCGCCATCCATTGTACCATATGCAGTAAACATTCTACCCAGATATACCAACTCGTCCACTTGTTCCACAATTTCATCTTACAGAGTAAATACTCACTCTCCTTTTTACCTTCCCGATTGGTCACCACAACTTTTAGGTCCATGCTCTCACATACTTTATCAAGCTTCCTCAGAGCAGTTTGTAGCTCATCCACACTGTCACTTAATAAGAATGTGTCATCTGCATACACCAGAACTCGTACATTTACGTCACCAACCATTACACCATTTGGTAGATGCTTGCCTAACAGATTTATCCATGTACACATTGAACAACACTTTGACATCACACAGCCTTGGCACTCCTTGCTCAATTTACGCCATATTCATTTAATATTTCCTACAGCCTCTCCCTATTCACTCTATCATATGCTTTCTCCAGATCTACAAACGCACAGTACAGATTCCTTTTTACACTTAAACACTTTTCGATCACCTGCTGGAGAGAAACCATCTGATCAACACATCCTCTCCCTTGCATGAAGCACATCCCAAATCTTAGTTTGTGTAGTTTCTCGTACTCTATCAATTAGTATTCTTCCAAATACTTTACCAGGTACACTGAGCAAACTTATTTCTCTGTAGTTCTTCCAATCACTCTTATTCCCCTTACCCTTATACAGTGGTACAATGATCGCGCTCTTTGAATCCCTCGGCACTTTTCCACAGTGAAGGCATACATTGAATAATTCACACATTCTTCGTATAAACATTGCACCTCCATGCTTTGTCATTTCACCATTGAGTTCGTCTACGCCTGCTCCTTTACCGGTTTTCAAGTTTCCCGCCGTTTGCTCTAACTCATTTATCCCAATATCCTTCTCAGTTTCATTCATCATTTCTTCTACATTCTCCTTATTTAACCCTTCAGTCTTACTTTCCTCACTACTGTACAGCTTCCTGAAAGATTCTTGCCAGTATTTCCTCACTTCGCAAACGTTCTATACTATTTCGTTGCTCGTATTCATCACTCCTGCAACGTTCTGTTTTGAACCACGTTTTTTTTTATTTTTGACCCATTTCCAGAAGAGTTTTTGTTTCCCACAAAATAATTCTGCATTTTCTCTTCTTCCACAGTCATCACTTCATCTGTACGTATTCTCACTACCTCTTTCGTTTCTTTGTTTCTTAATCTGTACACATCATACAATCGTTTTTTCTCGGTCTCATTTTTTGCAGCAATAATTGCCATGTATGCATCAGTTTTCTTACAGACTGCCTTTTTTACCGATTCATTCCACCAAGCACATTTGTGATGAAGGTGTAGAAGTGGGGATGCCAGGAATAGTTGGTTGAAATCTCGAATCAACTTGTTTAATGATATTCTACCAATTTTGTGGCTTTCTTAAAGTGTCATCTCGTTTATTGAGGGCGTTCGGTCTTCTTTCAATTTCAACTGCTTCTTTAATAATTCGCCTCTACATAACTTATAAGACCGAACGCCCTCAATACACTTCTAGAATGTCACAAATTTCGAAAAATATCGTTTAACAAGTTGATTCGAGATTTCAACCAACCAACTCCAAATCCTCCAGAAATTTCAAACAGCTATGCTACAACTATTTCTGGCATCACCACTTCTACACATTCTACATCATGTACTAGACCAACTACCCGAAGTCAAACACGCCCGTCCAGAATAAATTTGGATTACTTACCTGTACTTGTTAAAAATAGTTACCTTGTTCCAATTTCTGTAATTCTCAAAAAAATTCTTGAGAAAGGGAACAAAGGACGTTTCCGAAACGTTGAATTATCTTTTACGTTTATTTACATAAGTTTCCAAGAAAAAAAATGTCTTATTTAGACATTAATACTTGTGAAAATCTATATGTATATATATATATATATATATATATATATATATATATATACATATGGATTTTCACATAATGTCTAAATAAGACATTTTTTCACACTATTTTTCAATTAGGTTGTTCCCTACGCGATTCTTGGTTCACGTGCTATTTACCGGACTTGCTGTATGATTGATTTATTTATGTTTAATTTAGATTTCCGAGTTATAGTTAGTTATTTGTTTATTTGATTTAATATTTATTGATCAAATCTATTTTATTATTGACGTGAATTGTGATAACTTAACTATTCTATTTTTTAAACTTCATTTTTACTTAATTTAAGGGTAGTAATAATTAACGATAACGACCCTGTTAACCCTCCCGACTTTAATTGCCTACTTTTAGCGTTAACTAATTATAATTAAGATTAAATATAGTAACAAAGGTAAAAGTTAGATTAAATTTTGAATTGGCAGTTAAGAAAAGGTATAGTATAAGATAATATGTAATAAAATGTTATAATTAAACTTACCAGATAATCTGCAAGCTATACCTAGTATTTGCACTTCCGGAGAATTTTTTTTAACATGCCATTTATTGTCATATCTTTTATATTTTATATTTGTGTCAATATGCCGACAGCAAAAAAGGTTTTTTACTGATACCCCCTACAGGGGATTAAGCTTTACTTGTAAAATGTTCCGACTTCCCGTATCCTTTCGGAATTTATGATTTAAGCACCCTGAAGTACTGTCATGCAGACATTTTACCGCCAATTTCTTAAGATCCATTTTTATTAGTACGTTTTTTTTTTAATTCTAGCATTCATATTGTATTACGTTCGCGGTCTCATGCAAATGGCTGTATACAACCTAATCACTTTGAAACCGCGCATGTTTTGTACCGTTAACGTGTGTTGCTGTGATAATCTGTTTGCTTGATTACTTACGATTTTTATTAACATGTTGGTGCTTTCCGCATTTAGATGCCCAATTTACTTTACGTCTCCGTGCACTACTTAATTGGTTAAGACTTAGAATTTGCCGCATTTAACACGCACATGTTTCGTTCCCAAGATAGACAAATAAAACAAAAACAATAGATTTCTTCATATTTAAATGATTGATTACACTTATTGCACTGCATTTTTAATTTAGAAAAGTATAAGATTTTAATAACGTATTTATATATAGTTGGTTATGGCAATTATTTAAACTAAATTAGCACTTTAAATTATAGCAACCTCTTTTATAAAGGGGTCTTTTAAAATAAATTTTTATATTTTTGACCACGGTTTACTTTAGTCAGAAGCTAGTGAGTTTTACAACACAACCAAACTAAACAGGCATTTATTCCCTATAAATAGTGTTTTAATAGTACAATAAAATGAAATGTAAGCTTAAATAAAAATGTTATTGAAAAATTAAAAATACCTTTGGGCTGGGATCACCTGCGGACTAGGCAATTCGCCTGGCACGGGGGTAGTTGGCGTTGTCTTCTTTCTGTATTCTGGAATAAAATAATTAATGTTTCCAGAGTTTGGCGGCCTAATAACAAATCATTAATAAGTTGTCAGAGTTAATTTAGTAAGTTTTATTAATCCGTTCTATTATTAAATTTTATTATTAATAAGGGAGTTTGAATGTGTATTTCAAAACTAGGGAGTTTTGAGGCTGTTGTTAAGAAAGTATGGCTGATTTTGTTTACCACCGGTGTTTATCAATTCAAAAATGCATCTTTATTAATTATTGTTGTTAATAATAAATTATATTTGGGGTTGTTTTTCTATATGTGTGTATGTGTAAGTATTGCGGGTTCTATTCTGGTCAATTTAAAGTCTATAGAAATATTTTGTATTCGTGTGATTTTGATTACGTCGATGTTAACGATTCTCTTATTTAATAGGTGAGTTTTGGTTATTGATTTATCTTCTCGAAAGAGAAGATGATGAGGTTGGTTTGGTTTCTCCAAAGAGAGGAGAATGAATTAAGGGAAAGAAAAGAAAAGGAAAAGGAAAGGACACGTATTTCCTTCCCTCCCCAAGGGGAGGGCGGGCTGCTCGATCTTTCCGAGATCCTTCAGCCCCAATCAAGGATTCTCTGCATACATATATACATTACATATATATGCATGGTGGTATTAAGGATGGGTGTGGTCAGGATACGATCGGAAGGAACGCAGTTAGGGTTCTGACTACCTGAGAATTTGCCTAAGTAACCGCACATGGTGTGCATATACGCAGTGACTACGCAGCTACATGTGTATGAGGAAAACCTCCTGAAAAACCTCTTCCATTACATTCCCTATGCCTAACTTTAACCGTTTTATTGTTATTTTAATTTTTAATATTATTTTTCTTGTATACGACGTAGTAGACGTTTAAACAAATAAAAATGCATGAAAATAACTGTCAGTTTTCAATACGTTATTAAGGTTTTCATTTGCATATATCTTTTCGTGACCAAATTTTTTTTCAAAATGAATTTATCTACAGAAGAAATGGTAGAAATTATTTTTATCCTTGGCAAATACGAAAAATATTGTTTATTGGCATCAAGAATTTATAAAGAAGGATTCCCACAAGAATAAAGTTTTCAGCGGACATTACAAAAATTTGTTTCAACAGTAAATGTAGAATATACAGCACAGAGATAAAGCAGTGACAAAAGAAGGAAATGAATGTAGGGTGGTATAGTTATTGATGACCTACAAGTTAGTCAACGGGAATTAAGTTCTTATTTGAGAATTTCTTCTAGATCAGTTGGTCGGATGTTAAAGAAAGACGATTTCCATCCATATAAAGTGCAACTATATCAGGAACTACTACCAACCGATTATGCGGCACGTTCAAATTTCTGTCAGTTGCTAATAAATAAACTTCGAACGGAACCCCATTTTTCAATTTCGTTTTATGGACAGATGAATCCACGTTTCATAATAATGGGTTAATCAGTGGACATAATTATCATTATTATTCCGATGTAAATCCGCACATTGTTAGGGAATGTCATAGACAAGATATGTGGCCTATTAATGTTCGGAGTACTCAGATTATTGACCCTCATTCCTTTAATGCACTCTGACTGGTCAAATGTTTCACAATTTCTTGAATACCATGTTAAATGAATTGTTAGAAGATGTACCTTTAATAATAAGACAAAATATGCGGTTGCAACTAGATGGTGCACCTGCACACTTCGTGTTATTACGACACAATTATTAAGCGAACGATTCCATGAACGATGGATAGGAAGAGGGGGATCGATTGCTTGGCGGCCATGATCGCCAGATTTAAGTCCCTTAGATTTTTTTCATGGGGTTATGTGAAAAACCTGGTATATCAGGAACCACCAACTACTTTTGACAACATGAAACTGCGCGTAACACAGGCTTTCAGACAGATTACGCCAGAAATGTTAGCGCGTGTACAAATTTCATTTTACCAGCGAATTCGCTTAAGTTTACAAAACGAAGGCTCCCACATCGAACAGATACTTTGAACCCTTCATTAGTATAGTTTTGTATATTTTTTTTAAAACCTTAATCCTAGTTTTGAAAATTTTTCAGAGAATAAATATTTTCTATTTGTTTAAACGCCTACCGCGTCTTATACAGCAAAAATTGTTAAAATAATATTAAAACTTAAAATACCAATAAAACGGTTAAAGTTGGATATAAGGAATGTAATGAATGTAATGATAGACAATTTAAAAACTAATTAGAAAATGTATAAAATTGTTTTTTCTTCACAGATGGAAAAGTTTGGCCAATTCATGCTTAATCTGATAGTTCAACCGCACCTCTCTAAGTTACACAGTTTCTGAGATATTCGATTTTTTAACGACTGTAACATTACTTAGAAATGATTAATAACTATATCTTTGATAGATTACATATTAAAACATTACTACTTAATATTTGATAAATAAGATAATAAGTCTGATACCCTAGAAAACCCTTTTCGTACAAAAGCTAACGATGGAAAATGTCATAATGTTTTTTTTATATTAGGAGAAATTTAACAAAATTCAATCACATAATCAGTCAGTGTAAACTTGTGAAACACTTCATATGAATGTGATAAAAACCAATTAAAGGTCTAGTTTTTTCGGTACTACTTAGGAACTGTAATTGAACATTAAAAACAAATCGTCTTCAAACCATATTAAACTAGTTTTAGCTATGTATGTAAAACCTTCGTAATACTATACATAAGTTCAAAGTAAATATGTAATTAAAAATTATTATTAATTTTGTTAAATGCACAAATAGAAAGTTTACTTCGAGTAGGATTTGAACCTGCGCATATACTTTGCTAGAGTACCACTCTAACAAACTGAGCTATCGAGATACAAACCCCAATTGATGTAAGTTTTGTCTTTATGTGTATAGAACTGCAGTAAAATACCTGTCGTAGGTTCTTCAAATCCTATTCGAGGTAAACTTTTTATTTATGAATTTCATAAAATAATTTTTAATAACTATATATACGTATTTGGTAAAGCATTTACTTCTAGTTCTAAGTAAAAATTAAATAGAACTTTCTGTCTGCTTTCAATTACAAAGTACCAAAGACGATTTAATCGGAAATATTGTACTTGTCTGCTGAGGTTATGTGAATGCTTATAAATTGTAACGAGTACGGAGTAATGAGCTTTCTTTCATAAAATTTCCATTGATCAACTTAATGTCATGACTTAAATATTTTAAAGAAAGCACTGTGGGTCTTTTTGGTTAACTCAATCTACAAAACTGTTCTTTACGTTTAGTATCAAACCTATGCTTTTTCAGTTGCAATATAAACTATTCCACAGGAACAAGACGACTTATACACTCCGGAAGAAATCACAAATAGTATTTCTAGTACTTAGACGTAACGAACAAATAAGATTCTCTATATTTATGTCGACAAGGAAGATTTACAATAGCTGTACATGCTATAAAGCGTACCATTAAGTCTTAAAATATAAAAAAATTATCAAAGCTACGTTATTACATTCTTCTACAATGGAAAACTGTTTAGATAGATAAATATCTAAATAATTTTCAACAATGTTTATGTAAAATTTTTGGTGTATACAGATTTTTTGCTGTTTTGCTAGACCTTGTAGTACATGAAAAGATTTGACATACATAGTTAAAATTAAAATTAAATGGAAACATCCCGTTTTTCTAATAGAACGGTATAATTTTAGTGGCCAGAATTTTGACTAAACGTTTAATTGGTACATAAGACTGTTTAATTGTGAAAGCTTTTAAAACTTTCACATGAAGCTTTTCACAGTTTTTATTGATATATATTTTTTTAATAACATCGTTTTTTTCGTTTATTTTCATCAGTTGAAATTTTTACTCTAATGTCATTTTCAAGATGGTGTAAAAATTTGTTTAATCCCTTATTGGTTTATTTATTAATCCTTACTAGCAATTCTGTTTATGAGGCAGTATTAGGTATCAAAATTTGCACGAAAAGAAATTTCTTACGACAGTATTGTAATGAAATTGAAAATAAATATACCTCTGTGTGTGTGTGTGTGTGTGTGTGTGTGTGTGTGTGTGTGTGTGTGTGTGTGTGTGTGTGTGTGTGTGTGTGTGTGTGGTGTGTGTACATGTGCGAGTACGCGAGCGCGTGTGTTTGTGTATGTGTGTGTGTGTGTGTGTGTGTGTGTGTGTGTGTGTGTGTGTGTGAGTGTGTGGTGTGTGGTGTGTGTGTGTGTGTGTGTGTGTGTGTGTGTGTGTGTGTGGTGGTGGTGGTGTCGTGGTGCGTGCGTGCGTGTCGTGTGTGCGTGCGTGGTGGTGTGTGTGTGTGTGTGGTGTGTGTGTGTGTGTGTGTGTGTGTGTGTGTGTGTGTGTGTGTGTTTGTGTGTGTGTGTGTGTGTGTGTGTGTGTGTGGTGTGTGTGTGTGTGTGTGTGTGGTGTGTGTGTGTGTGTGTGTGTGTGTGTGTGTGGTGTGTGTGTGTGTGTGTGTGTGTGTGTGTGTGTGTGCATGTGTGGAGCGTCGTGTGTGTGTGTGTGTGTGTGTGTGTGTGTGTGGTGGTGGTGGTGTGTGCTGTGTGTGTGTGTGTGTGTGTGTGTGTGTGTGTGTGTGTGTGTGTGTGTGTGTGTGTGTGTGTGTGTGTGTGTGCTGTGTGTGTGGTGTGTCGTGTGTGTGTGTGTGTGTGTGTGTGTGTGTGTGTGTGCGTGTGTGTGTGTCGTGTATGTGTGCGTGCGTGTGTGCGTGTGTCTGTGCGTGTGTCTGTGCGTGTGTCTGTGCGTGTGTCTGTGCGTGTGTCTGTGCGTGTGTCTGTGCGTGTCTGTGCGTGTGCGTATGCGTGCGCATGTGCGTGTTCGTGAGCGTGAGCGTGTGCGTGTGCGTGTGCGTGTGCGTGTGCGTGTGCGTGTGCGTGCGTGCGTGTGCGTACGTGTGCGTGTGCGTATACATACTTCGTTAGTTAATGTTAGGTGTTAAGAAATAACTCTTTTTAAATAAATAATCGTTATAGTGTAGTGTGTTCTAGGACAGTATAAAATCAGAAAATTCCAAAAAGAAAGTGTACATTTAATCAAGATTTGGAAAGTGAATAACAATTTGTTAACAAGACTACTTCAGATAGTTGTGCAAATGTTGTTTTCACTTGCACGTGGTGGAAACGCGGGTATTGTTCAACACATATCGATACTTGAGGCAGATATTATTTCTTCTAATAGTAGCAAAGTGTCGTCTTTTTTTCGTGATCCACAATTAGTCCTTTTGATCTATGGATTGTAAAAATTTGTTCTACACTCATAAGATATTTTATGAAAGACGAGGGCATTCAGGTAAAACTTTTGGAAGTCTCAGGTCTTCCTGGCGAAACTTTAGACATTATATCCGAATATATCATTAAAACGATTGACAAATACGAATTAACACAAAAGTAATGGCAACGTGCGCTGACAACACAAATTGCAATTTTGGAGAAACAGCAATACATGTCCAAAATAACGTCTTTCATAAACTTCGGTAGTTACTTAAAAGCCCTCTTTAGTTGGAATGAACTGTGCTGCTCATATCCTTCATAACTGCATTCAAACATCCGCAGACTGCTTTCCTATTGACATCGAAGCCATTATTGTGAAAATCTATGGCTATTTTTACTTTTACTATGTTCGAGTTAAGCAATTATAAGAATTTTATGAGTTTGCTAATGTTGGATACCAAGAACTGTTGGGATACAGTAACACCAGATGGTTAATGTCGTTACCTTCGACAGAAAGTATTACTAAAAATGTTTAAACCGTTACAGAGTTACTTTCTCTCAAGAAAAATGTCTCCCATTGATTCTTAATAGTTTTAGATATTGATGTTTGGCTATGGTTTCTTCACTTTATTTCATAAATGTGGGCTGCAAGTTGAATCTGAGAAATCTTTAATGATATTAATTATACATGATTCTTTCAAATTTAAAGCAGCAATTAATAGAACGGAAAAATGAAGTCTTTTTGCCAAATCAAGTTGCATTATTCTAGTAGCTTTGGTACATGAAGGAGAAGACCTAGCCGTAAATTAATTTAAATCGTCATGTTTTATACCATTTGTACAGCCAATGTGGGTAAATGGAAGCAACCGTTTCGTTGAGTATTGATAAAAAAAGAACCTCTGCGGTCAGATGTTGGGAACCCATTAACTGTTTTTAAAGAACAACACCAAGATATTCATATAGATGATTAGGAAGTTTTTGGTGCATTTGTCTGTACTAAAAAATATACAACCAGTGAAAAAATAAAGGAGTGGAAAAAAGTTTCTATTTCTATAGACAAACAATGGGTGGAGCTTTTTAACCGCTTAAATAGTGAAGATTTTTCCACACAACAACATATTAAAAATTGTTGCAATGTGCCGGCATCCGGGATCCAACGTGCCACAGAATAGACTTTTTCTGATATCAATAAAATTTGGAAACTAGCTTTACTATAAGAACTTTAAAAGGACTTTTAATAACAAAACATAATTTTTAAATGAAATGCCTCGAATTTTTTAAGTATCTCCAATTAAATAGATTTTTTTATATTTTCTTTTTTACATTATTACATGAGATGAGACGCCTAAAAACTTACCATAAACAACCACTACATTTGTCGTTTAGACAATTTTGTATCTAACTTAAAAGAAAATTCTCCCTCTCTTTCCCCTTAATGAGGGGTACTTGGAACCCCTCAGACTTTTCGGATGATGCGTCCGTGTTTGGTATTTCCATTTTACATAAATGGTCACCTTATTATTTTGTTATGTTACGGATGAAAATGACCGTAGAATTTGCACAACAGATAAGTGAATAGTGCCGACAGTTCAGTAAAAGAGAGTGGGGAGGGTGGATGTTTATTTAAATGTAGGGTGTACAGAATATCACAAATCGAATCAGGGGAAGTTATAAATCAAAGGGCTGCATTTTAAGTCGAAAGTATTAACATATTTTCGAATAAACGCTAGTACCCTACAGCAATGTACAAAAAGAAACAAATACTTGCTTACCTTTCGTAGCATTCCACCAGGTAGATCAGCAGAAGAGTTTCCTGGACTGATACTGCCTATGAAAGCTTCAACATATTACGTTAACTTTATCATTGAATTTCTATATTCAAACATCTTAATCTTGATTCTAATAATAGTAGTGTAATATTTAATAAAATACGCAATACTTGACAAACATTTGACAAAATCATAAACAAAACAAAAATTCGTCGTCATTGCAAGGCTCGTCAATTTCGTAACGAGAAAAATGTAATCTCATATGTATAGTTAACTATGAGTTGGTCGGAAAGTACATAATCGTGTACAATGTAAAAAATGTATAGAAACCCTATATTACAAATAAATATGTGTAAGAATTAGTTCAAATACATGCATTTGTGCGTGAATTCTTACTTAAAATTTCCAATTATGCGTTATTGATTCTTGCAAGGGCAAACTAATGCATTTCGGATCTAAATTAATCAAAACCTTAAGTTTGATTGACGCAAAACGTTCTACCACCCTTATATTTTAAAATCTACTTACGACACATTTTTGTTTTAAAGCGCAAATACAGGAAATATAAAATGATGACCATAAAATAAACAATGAAATAAACAATTGGAATTCCTTAACCATGAAAGTACGTCTGAAGGACGTCTGCTCAAATAGAATCACAAGTGCTGTACACCTGTTTCAAAACATACATCTGAGTTTTATTAATGTCCCTCAGGTTATAACAAAATTCTTGTTCTTCCCACGTCACAGCTCAGGACACAGGAATGGAACTAACCCCGTTTGAATTCTCTTCTTGATGGATCGGGAACAATAGATAATCGGAATCTGCTATTCTTTTTTTATAAACGAACCTCCGCAGTGAACGAAAATTCTCAATCTCGTAAGGTAAAGTAACCAACTCTATTTAAAATTACATTCGTAAAAGAACCGCGAAATATTTAAAAGTAACCCAGCCCACCTGGTATGATTAATAACACAAATGTGCTACTTATTTACACGGAACTCTCCGGTATATACACAAAATATTTTAGCAAATTTTTACACAACTGTTGGTATGCTATGATAAATAACAACCATAAGACCTTCCCAAGCAAAATATCAAACCCGCCACACATATAAATCCACTTTAAGCGTAAAATTATCCAAGATATAGGAATGCACTAAAAATGAAACCTTCCCATCTCAATGAAAACGGGAATGAATAATCGACAAAGCACCAATACAAAAAATCTTCCCGAGGTGATAGATTCTATCTACAATCCACAAGTAGCGAAAGGGTTCCAAAGCGATATTTTTAGATAACCACCGGGAAAACGTAAGTATAATATGCGCAGTGTCTGCTGCGTCACCAGCCTTAAGCTCCCTCAACTATGTCAGAAAACTGATTCTTTCTTGCAATGACACCCAAAAATCCTTACTATTAATTCACCTATCCGGCCCGGTATTCGGCGTGGCCGATTTGGAGTCCGAGCGGTAGATAAAGGACCGACGTTATTCCGGTTAGGATACAATCCGATATTTTTCATTATATAATCATTAACAACAATTAAATTTACTGTAGGGGGCTCTTTTTAATTTTTTCAATTGTTCAAGTTACCTTTCTATTTTATTTGCAAGTAAACGTGTTATAATTTACACTGTGTGAAATTATATTGTCATAGGCAACCCATCGAACCCGCAAGTAGTGATACCTAACCTATCCGATCTCGTCTCACAAAACTTCTAACTAAAAAGAACCAAAAACAAAAACGCTTTACCCCACTTCATCACGTCATATTTAAGAACAACTCTTAGCAGTGTTTCATACCAAAATGAAAATTGGACATATCTCACGAGAAAAATATACTTCAAGCTACACGTGTGTCAACTAAACCCTGATAACCATAAACATGACAAACAACCTTTGGTTAATTAGTGTAATAAAACAGAAGTAAACATCATTTGAACAGATGCTAAAAATGTTAGAGTACTACTCTTATGACTTGAAGTAATATTGATTAACTAGGTGAAACGTAATTAGAGCATTGTATAATTATTAAACGGTTACAGTTAAATATAGTGTAAGTAGATTGTTTCTTGCGCACTACATCGCGATCTTTTAATACTTTTTTTATGGGAAATCGGATACGGATAACAAACATGTTTCTTAGCTACTCATTAAAAGCTATTTTGGTTTTCCAAGTAAACGTATAAAAAAAGCAGGTGTAATAATAGTTTTATACATTAAAATTGAACATATAACAGTAAGGATGAAGTATTTTTTGACTCCACACTAGAAATCACTTTACTGGCTACTGAAGAATCTTTAAATGTAATATCCAGTAAATCAGGCTAACGATCCATCGTAACTAAATATTAAATATTACATTATTATAAGAGATTTTTCATTTACCGACACTTATGGCTACCTCGTGAAATCGTTTTTTTTTTAATGGACATAAAAGGAATATTATACGCAACTTGTGCACTGAATGTTCGTTACTCTGGACGTGCAGTAAATCACCATTAAAAACTAAAAATTTTTTTCATTCAAGGTTTCAATGTATATGAGGTAATGATGTTGCCTTCTGTTTGCTAAATCACGAAGGCTATCTAAACAATTATCTTAGAAAAATCGCCCAAATACACCTTGCATAACTTTCACAATAAAAACTTTGTGTATAAACAAATTCCCAAATCAAAAAAAAATAACGTTTCTTAGAATTCCTTAACAGCAATGATAAAATTAAATTTTTTAAACTCCTCCATTTTCTTTTAACAAAACTTCAATAACAAAATAATATTCTTGGAAAACTACAATTCGTATTTACGATATCTAAATATATTAATATTAAAAAAATTCTAAGCCAAATTTCACAACACGTGACAGCAATAAAAATTCATGCATAAAGTCGACGACGTGCAGATTTAAAGTTTGTACTTTGCGGCTCTAGATCCTTTTAATATTCATTACAATACAGTAACCTTAACACAATAACGTCATTTGCGATCGAAGCAGTGCAAAAAATGTGTTATTACTCTACTATCAAAGTAAAAAGTTTGGTCACCTGACTTTAAACGTTTATGTTTCGAAAACTATTAGGTCGATTTTAATGATACAACATGCATCATACTCGATATTAGTAGTACAGAGACACCTTCCGCCATCTTGGATTTTGACGTCACAAGACCCCCCACGTGGGAGACCATATTTTCAACCCTTATTTTTTATGGTTTCTTTTCTGAGGCTTTTTTCAACCCTAGATTTTCACACCCACATGTGAAACCGTATTTTCAACCCCTGCTGGAATTTTCATCCCTAATTATTTTTTACCCGCTCACGTGGGGGACCGCATTTTCAACCCTTATTTTTAATGGTTTCTTTTCGGAGGTCTTTTCCAACCCCTTGTCATCCCTAATTAAGGTCTTTTTGGCAGCAATTTTTTTCACCATTATTTTATGGTTTTTTTCCTATTCGCTGTATTAAGAGTCATTTGACAGAAATTTGTTACGGTTTTTTGTAGCTGCTAACGTGAGGCGTGTATTTATACAGATAGGGTTGAACTGGGGTCTGGCTTAGGGCTGTATTTAGGGCTAGGGGTTAAACTAGGGCTTGGGGCTGTGCTTAGAACTAGGGTTATTTTTATGGTGATTATCTTGTAGATCATTTTTCTTGTTTTACCAACTCGGACTTTCTAGTGGAGCTTGCAATTTTCGATGATTTTAATTTGACCACAGTCTATAAAAATGTACATTCAGTGTTTACGTGTATTGGTTTATGTCTATTATGCTAAGAAAATTGTTAGTAAAAAATATTTCAATTAATACTCATTTGTAGGCTGTGTGTTTATATACGAAACTACAACAGCATACTTATTTTACATTGAGAAAATTGTTAACCTTGAGAAACAAGTTGGCCTTGAACTTAGTTAGTCATAGGTTTTGAAGACTACCTTGAAGTTAACTGTAAGTCCTGTTTTAAAGTTGACCTTGAAGTTAACCTTGCATATAACTTAATTTTGACCTCAGACTATAAAAATATACATTTGAGTTTAAGCTGACGTTTATTGGTTTGTCTATTATGCCACGAAGAATGTTATTTAAAATATATCTATTAATTATCATTTGTAGGTTGCGTGTTTATATACGAAATTTATTTTACAACAGCATACTTATTTTACCTTGAGAAAATTTTTAACCTTGAGAAACAAGTTGGCCTTGAAGTTAGTTAGTCATAGGTTTTGAAGACTACCTTGAAGTTAGCCTCAGTATCTGGGAGAATACTATAAAAGCGTGCACCAGGGTTTAGTTAATTTAGTTCTGTTTTGAAGAGCATCATATCGTTATGGAGTCTTTAAATGTAAATCAGATTTTGGGATTCAGTGGTGGTGCGTTAACCAACGAGGGGCTAAAAAATGCGTACAAGTTATCACTTTTAAGATGTTGTGCGAAAATGACACTATCGATTCGATAGATGTTTATAATGATTTTGTGCAGGCTGCACAACGGGTTGGTGGAGTGTAAGTATGTGATTGTTTTTATTTGTAAAATTTTTAATAATATTTTTTATAGCCCTGCTCAAATAAATATGGATGACGTGTTTGACGATGAAGAGATGTTGGAAGCTTCCTCAGCAGGGAATTTGATAACGGTAAGTCTTTTTAATTTTCTATTGTGTTACTTACTGAATCAGTACATTACAGCAAAACCAAACGGGCTTTGGTTCTCAGCAACAAGAGGTCGGACCATCCTCAGGGTTCAATCACATAAATATAGTGAGGGAATCAAACACTAAATTCATAAAAAAAATTCAATACCACATGTAAAACATTAAGATTTAACTTCAATGACGAGACGTGCAAGTATAATCCCTTAACGTGGTTACAGGTAAAATATACCATTTACTAAAAATTTATCTAACACACATCTTTTTACAGAGTGCATGTGAGGAGCTGTATTCGTATATTGTAAAGGATGCGGCTCCATCAAACCCTGTCGGTATCACGCTAAGAAATCCAAATTTCCCAGACAAACCAATTGGCATTTCATTTAGAAGAGTGGACCAGTTGTCGGTGAAAGTGATAATGTCGCTGCTTGAGAAGGTAATGCAGAGTAACGCTAGTTTTTTCTCGAGCGACTTATTAGTTTTAAACGTGGATAGAGTGTCGGTACCTGTTGGTTATGGGCGCAGAAACTTGACAGGGTTAAAATTTGCAGAATCTTGCAAAGCAAAAAGACAAGGTATCATTGTTGTACCGACAGAAATTAACGAGAATAATTGTTTAGCTCGCGCTCTAGTTATAGCTATTGCATTTATAAGTAACGATACAATGCGTAGTAGTGTGGTATTGGGCTATCCCTTACTTCAAAAACGAGCTGTACAGCTTTGCCAAAACAGCGGTGTAGATCTTAGTCAGGGTGGTAGTTATGAACATATTCAAGCGTTTCAAAATCATTTAGCTTCATATACCATTGTAGTTTATAATTCGCGTGTAGGTGATTCAGTTTATTTTGAGGGTCCTAGGTGACCAGGTAGGGTAGCTTTAAATTTAATACTAGAAGACGAGCATTATAACGTCATCACCAGTCTCACTTCGACATTTACGTGTAGTTATTACTGCGAACAACGTAAGAAACGTTGTAATAACAAAAAAAGGAATGTAAAATGTATCTACCAGTGTCCTACGTGTCATCAAAAGCGACCCTGTTCCGCTCAAAACCCAAAAATTGTTTCCAGTGATTGCAAGAGATTTTTTTATGGGCTGGAATGTCTTAAAAACCACAAGGATGCTAAACTATGCGAAAAATTGCGTAGATGTTTAAAATGTCTTAAAACCCATGAAGTAAAGGATAAACATAGATGTGGTTTCAGTCGTTGTCCTACATGCATGAGCGAAAAACCTTTCGGTCATCTCTGCTACATGGCCGTTAACAAGGCTCGACGTGACAGTAGTAATGGTAAACCATCTATGTTTATCTTTTACGATTTGAAGTGCATGCAGGAGAAGGTGTGTGAGGGAACGAATGATAGATTTCTGCATGAGCCCAATCTATGCGTGGCCATGAATGTTTGTTCTACCGGTATCAAACACACGGACAATTTAGATGAGCGGTGCTCGACGTGTAGCAAAAAAATGCACATTTTCAGGGAAGATCCTGTTCAATCGTTTCTGTCATATGTTGCCGAGAGAGCGCGAAAATTTAAAGTTACATGCATTGCGCATAATATGAAGGGGTACGATGGATGTTTTGTGCTTAGATGCATGCTAGCTAAGAATAATCTGTGGAGACCTAAAGTCATCTGCAACGGCTTAAAATTAATTTCAATTCAATTCATTGACTCTTAATTTCATCCCGTCGCCACTCTCGGCATTTCCAAAAAATTTCAATTTCCCCGAGTCCAAAGGTTATTTCCCATATCTCTTCAACACATCCGAGAATCAGAATTACGAGGGTCCCCTGCCAGCACTTGCATATTATTGTGCAGATCAGATGTCGGGGAAAGATCGTCAAAAACCCTTAGACTGGCACACGGCCCAGAGTAATTATGTTTTTAAGATGAGCGAGGAGTTTGAGAAATATTGCTTGATGGATGTTAATATCCTCGTTAAAGGTTGTATTCGTTTCTGGTCCACCTTCACGACTCAAACTAAAGTCGATCCGTTTGAGGAGGCTACTACAATTGCTAGTGCATGCAATAAAGTGTTTCGTAGACGTTTCCTCAAAGAAAACACAATTGGGTTCATTCCGAAAGACGGTTATTGACGTGGTGACAACCAATCAAAGGTCGCAATACAATGGTTACGTTGGGAGGAACAATCTCAGCAAGTGACCATACAGCACACAGGGAAAGCTCGCGAGTTTAGAACACCTGAAGGTGTTAAGATCGACGGTTATTGCGCAGACTCAAATACCGTTTTTGAGTTTCAGGGGTGTTATTGGCACGGGTGCGAGAAATGTTTTCCCAATCAGGCTAACATGGGTCCTAAACTGGGTGTAAGTGCTTCCATGCTTGCCCGGCACGAAAACACGGTGGCACGGTATCAATTTATACGCGAGCATAATTTAGTGGAGATGCGCGAATGTGATTTTAAAAAACAAATACTTGGTATCGACGAAATGAGAGCGTTTATTCAGAGTTTAAGTAATCAAGATGACGAACCCTTAAACCCACGTGACGCATTTTACGGTGGCCGCACTAATGCTAGCAAGCTTTATCATGAATGTGACGGCATTAGCGAGAAAATCATGTATTATGACGTGTGCTCGTTATACCCCTATGTAAATAAATACTGTAAATATCCTGTAGGTCATCCGAAAATTCATGTAGGTTTAGTTTGTAAGAACATTTCATTGGACACGGTGGAGGGTTTAATTAAGTGCAGAGTACTACCGCCCTCTAATCTCTACCACACTGTTTCACCCTTAAAAATGCACGGCAAGTTGATGTTTGTGTTGTGTAGGACGTGCAGGGTCGAATTAAATCAAGGTGCTTGTGGACATAGTGAAGCTGAGCGCAGTTTCGTGGGGACGTTTGTAGCTGACGAACTGCGTAAGGCTATCTCTAAAAATTACAAAGTCCTGGATGTTTTTGAAGTTTGGGAGTATGAGGTAACCACATATGACAAGACAACTAAACAGGGTGGGTTATTTAGCGGTTACATCGATAATTTCTTAAAACTCAAATAGGAATGTTCAGGGTGGCCTAGCCATTGCACGTCAGAAGCCACGAAATTGAGTTACGTAACGGAGTATTATGAAAAAGAGGGGGTTCGACTAGACGCGAATAATATTAAGAAGAATCCCGGTTTAAAGTACCTGGCCAAACTAATGCTGAATTCTTTTTGGGGTAAGTTTGGTCAACGCAAAAATTTAACTCAGTGCAGTATTGTATCTGAGCCAAAGGACTTTTTCAAATTGTTTACCGATCGATTGGTTCAGGTACAATCCGTTACTCCCATTAATGATAATGTTGCAATGGTAAATTGGGATAGACCTGAGGGTGAGGGTGAATCACGAAAAACTATTAATGTGACCATAGCCGCATACACGACTGCTCATGCACGTTTAGAGTTATATAGTTACTTGGAAAAACTAGACCTCCGCGTTCTGTATTATGACACAGAAAGTGTCATATTTGTCGCTAAACCCGACGACTGGAATCGAACATGCGGAGATTTCCTTGACCAAATGACCGACGAACTGGAGGCGTACGGTGAAGGAAGTTATATAGCCGAATTTGTTAGTGCCGGACCGAAAAAACTATAGTTATAATGTGTTTTCTACCAGTGATCAAACAGTTAAATCAGTGTGTAAAGTGAAAGGCATTACCTTAAACTATAAAAACTCCCGTGTTATAAACTTTGAAGCGATGAAAGATATGGTGCTTAGTAACAGTAAAGACTCTCTTTTTGTGTATAATGATAGAAAAATAGTTAGAGATAGTTGCTACAATGTATTAAGACCTGAATCTAAGCAGTATAGGATAAGATATTCTAAGTGACGAAGAATTGAGAACTTTGATACTCTCTCCTTTGGTTATATAGAATAAATAGTAAAACATATAAAACAATAAATTCTTTTATTTTTAATTAATATAGGTTAACCTGGCTAGGATGTCATCCAGATCTTCCCTATAGTTAAATGTTTGATAAGGCGTCGGAAGAGGTCCGGGTGGGGCCGTAAGGATTGCCTCTAGTATAGAGCCCCCCCTCCTCCAATGCTCCGGGCGGTACTCCTTCGAGGTAGATCAGCGGTGGTGGTGGAATAGCCGTGAGGCGTCCTGCAGCGACGATTACTGACATGCTGCCTGTTCTGCTTCTCTGCTGAACGATAGCGTTGGTGACACATCTTCGAAGCAGGTTAGCGGTGGTGGTGATGGAATAGCATTGATGATGGTCTTCAGCGACGTTGATGGTTTTGATGGTGTGAGATCGATTAGAGGTGATGGTTGAATAGAGGTAGTACGGAATGTAGAGTTGACGGTGTTGGAGTTCTTGTGCTGTTGCTGTACCCTTCTTTTACGGCTTGAAGAGCGTTGCATTCATCTTTCGGAGGTCGTGGTGGTGGTGATGGTTCTGGTGCGGGTGTTATTGTACTGTACCCCTCCTTTACGATTAAAAAGGTGACGCACAGCCATCTCATGCCGCTCGAAGGCAACATCACTTTCGATGAACATCCGCTGCTGACGTTCCAGTCGGGCCCGTACCACTCCCCGGAGCTTCTTCACTGCACCGATGACCGCCACTTCATACTCGCTATCAAACTCGGTCATTTTGGTAAAACCTTACATTTTTTTTTCACGAGTTTGTTATTGCTGCAATAGTAATTTTAATACCATAAAATAGAGATTCGAAGAGTAGTGTATATATACACCGAAAAGCTATTATCAAAAAAATATAAAAAAGAAAGTCTAGTAATTTTCGTTAAACGCTCACTTTGAAAACCCTCATACTTAGATAACGATTAGAAGGACCTTACTATTTACTGCTAATTACTCTAATCAAATAGACTTTAACGTAACCATTTTGCAATTTTAGAAATTTTTCGAATCCACAAATAATAGCTAGAAATTGCATTCAAAACATAAAGAATCATTATAACACAATCAGTGGGTAAAATCGTCTTTCTGATTTGAAATTCATCATACTTAGATAACGATTAGAATCGCATAGTCTAATTAAATATCCTTTTACCAATCCACGTATAATAGTTGGAAATTGCATTCCAGCTGTCGAAAATCATTGTAAACTATCGATTCGTAAAAAGGTTGTTTGCTAGGAAAGTTGATCAATAATAACAATGACTAGGAAATGCATACCGCTCGTAAGAGTTTACCTTATCATTATTATTGTAAAGTGTCGTCACATTCTTGTCTCCAATGTTTTATTACATCTTTCAACTACAGATACTTTTTATACCAGATTACTTGTTATATAGATATCGATGGCTCGCTTACTGAAGAGAAGTTTACAGTTTTTCTTAAATAGCCGTGTACGTTTCCAGGTGCCCCCTATCTTCGTTTTAAGAAGTTCACACCCAAACCCTATGCTAAAAACAAGCCTAGTATAGCATATAACTGCATCTACTATTGTGTTCACTTAAATTCTCGCATATCACGAAAGAATCGCCTGCTACAATACCTAAAGATCACTTGCATCCTCAAGTAAAATTTCTCACTGTAGATTTACGTACGGTTTCTGTGTCAAACTCTAATATATATCTTAGGGCGTGTTTATAAATTTTGGATTGATGTATTTTTAAGGAAATAGAACCTGTATGTATGTAAAATCATCTTATGTAATAGCACGACCCACCCCTTACCGGTAAAATTTCGTTGTATTTTAAAAAGATGGCATTCTAATAATAGTCTAATATACTTAACTTAATTATATACCTTTTTGATTGAGATAATTCAGCTGAGATAGAATATACGTGGATCGTATATGAGATTTCTTGTTTTACGGAACTGTACATTTACTTTCTGTAAGTAATGTATTTTAATTAGCCATTTGAAAAGAATCAGCACCATGAAAATTAAAGCAAATGTAATAATTCAGATTTATATTGATTGATTATACAACTTTTACTAACATTGAAAAAAAGCAATGGTATATTCTAACCATCTCGTCAAAACATCCCTAATAAACAATAAAATCTATCGGTCATCCTAACTATATACCTATTAATAAAATATATCTTATATCAGGTGATATTTTTTATTCTGAGTGTAGATTGTAATATAAATATTGATTATACTAATATTTTTTGGAACATCACCTGTATATGTGAATAATACAAGGTCTGCTTTTAAACAACCTTCACCGCATACTTTAACAGTTGACCTTTCAATATTTGATGGACTCATTAATTTCAAGTGTTAATAATTTATATGAGCACGACCGTTGTTACGGTAACTTTAATTGGTAACAAAATTTATAAAGCCAAGTCTCGGTGGTTCAGTGCTAGTAGGCATTGGGGTGGGTTAATACAGTTAAATAATTATACATAATATTATATACAGAAATAAAATAAAATAATAATCAGGAAAAATGGACGCCACGTACTTCCAAGATAGTTATATTTGTAATTTACCTTAGTTCGAAGTACGAAAAACTAAATAAATCATAGAAAAATTATGAATAAATAGACACAATGGGGTCACAAAATTATAATCGTCTAAATGGTAACATAAATTTGACAAGTAATAGAGATGCCCGTAAGGATTGATTAATAAAAAAAGGAAATAAATATTATTTTAATATAACATTGAATGATTGATCCAAATTACCTTAAATTAATCCTCGAGCAACAAAAAAAAGGAGGAAAAGTGATATTAGTTACGTTAATCTTACAAAGTTTTCAGAATTCGGTTTACCCAAGTAAACAAGCGATCAAGTATATCAATAATCTCACCTGAAAATAACTTCTTTCCGGTGTAGTTTCCTTGCGCAAGTAACGTCCGAAATTACAGAAGCTAAATGGAAAAGAAAACAATAATAATTCGGACCTTAAACAATAGGTTGGCCCTAGAAACTGGATACATTAATTACTTGATTGACAACAAATTCGAATACTGAAGGTACACTAATAAATTAGGTTACAATAGTCAAACACATCGTTAATGGTTTACAATATTGATAAATAATTGAAACTTAAACAAAATTATGAATTTAGAAAGAAATCAAATAATATAATAGTGACAGTGAAATTTTCACGTATAAATTAAGACTATCAAAGTAAGATAAAAATTTATCGAAATGAGTAAATTTTAGCTAGGCAAGTTATCTAATATTAAAAGTAAACAATTACTAGGTAAATTCGTGTGAGCAGACAGTAGTTTTCTTTATAAGTCATTAAATTAGAATTTCTTCAGTCCTAAGAAAAATTCAAAATGGCAGCGGTGTTATTTTTCTATTGACGACGCTGGATCAACTCGAAGTGGTAGTGGGTAGGTAATATACGTAGAGGGAGAAAAATAAGCGAAAACGAAAAGGAAAAAGAAAACGCTTGTAAGCTGGTAACCACAAGCGTTAGAATTAGATAAGGAGAAACACAACACTCTTGAACGCTTAAAACCGTAATAATTATCACGTAACTTAAGTGACGCGAACTAGCATCAGGTTCGGCACAAAAATTAATTATTCATTGATCGAGAAATCCGGAAAATATCCGTTTTATTTTTAATTAGAAAATCATGTCAATGAATCGCGGTTCAAGTGAAGCAAAAAATATCCAACTCACTTTTTTTTGTGTGTGTACCTTGCAACCACGGAAACAGAAAACAAAAAACGAAACTAAAAGCGGAAACAAGGGTTCGAGATTAACGAACGCAATACACCAATGAGAATCAAGTAGACTGCAAACGTTATCAAACAGTAAAGAAAAATGAAAACAATTTATTCCATAGAATAGCGATCCTAGAAATGTGACCAAATTAATTAAGATAACGTTACACCGTAAATAAAAATACGCTAGCAAGCAATAGTGTTATAAACTAATGTAGATCGTCTTAATCGTGTGTTATAAAAATCGAGTATATAGGTAGAAGGTCGTCTTAATCGGGTTGTGTCGTTATAAATTCGTGTATAGGTAGAAGGTCGTAGCATGCAATTAAAAGAAAAAATGTAATAACATTTTAAAGCTAATTATACATTCGTTTATAATAAAAATCCTATTACAAATTACATTGTAAAATCAAAAACAGATAACTATATCAGAATCACGTTTTGTATCAGATAAACATTAATTACTGTTTGCTTGTTAATATCGGTACTGAAAAAGTTTGGATAAATTCAGTTAAAATTACATATAACATGGATAATGTTACTGAACGCTAAAATAATTTAAGTATGGCTGTTGTAAAATAAATTTCGTGTATAGATAAAACACGCAGTTTACAAATGAGTATTAATAGAAATATTTTGAATAACATTTTCTTAGCATAACAAATAGACATAAACCAATACACATCAGCTTAAACTCACATGCACATTTTTATACCTGAGGTCAAATTAAAACCATTGAAAAGACCTAATTACAAATCCAATCAGAATGTCCGAGTTGGTAAAACAAGAAAAATGGTCTACAAGATAATCACATAAAATAATTGCTGTAAACACAGCCCAAGAGTTCAAATAAATATGTAATGAGTTCAATAGTAAATACAGTGAGCCCCAGTTCAATAGACCTAACACAGAAGTAGTTTTAATAGAAAATACAGAAGCCAGAAGTTCAATAATAAATACACGTCACGTTTGCAGCTACAAAACACCGATAAAAAATTTCTGTCAAAGGACTTTAATACAGCCAAAGGAGAAAACCATAAAATACAAAAAATGCTACACACACGCACACCACGCAACACAACAACAACACGCACACACGCACACACGCACACACGCCACCACACGCACACACGCATACGCACACACAGGCACACACGCACACACGCACACACGCACACAGACACACACGCACACACGCACACACGCACACACGCTCACACGCACACACGCACACACGCCCACACGCACACACGCACATCACGCACGCAACGCACGACCACGCAACACGCAACACGCACCACGCACCACGCACCACGCACACGCACACACGCACACACGCACAACACACGCACAACGCACAAACGCACACACGCCACACGCAACCGCACCACGCACACGCCACACGCCAACGCACACCGCACACGCACACACGCGCACACGCACACGCACACGCACACACGCACAACGCACAACGCACAACGCACACCGCGAACGCACACCGCACACGCAATACACACGCACAACGCACACACGCACACACGCACATGCACACACGCCACACAACGCACACGCAACGCACATACGCACACACGCACAATAGCACGCACGCACACGCACACACGCACACGCACAGCACACGCACGCACACACGCACACACGCACACACGCACACACGCACACACGCACACACGCACACACGCACACGCACACACGCACACACGCACACACGCACACGCACAACGACACACACACACACACGCACACACGCACACGACACACGCACACACTACACACTACACACACACGCACACACGCACACACGCACACACGCATACGCAACGCACTACGCACACGCACACGCCACACGCACACGCACACACGCACACACGCACACACGCACACACACACACAACAGCACACACGCCACACGCACACGCACCACACACGCACACACGCACACACGCACACACGCACACACGCCACACGCCACACACGCCACACGCACACACGCACACACGCACACACGCACACAGCACACCACACACGCACACACGCACACGCCACAACGACACACGCACACGCACACACGCACACGCACACCCCCACCGCACCACGCACACCGCACACGCACCCCACACGCCCACGCCACACGCACCACGCCAAACACGCACACGCACACACGCACACCGCACACCGCACACACCCACACGCACACACCCACACGCACACACCCACACGCACACACGCACACGCACACACGCCACACGCACACACGCCAGCCACACGCACACACGCCACGCCCCACACGCACACACGCAACAGCCACACGCACACACCGCACACACGCACCGCGCACCGCACACGCGCACCACCACACCACGCACACACGCACACCCACACGCACGCACCACGCCACCACGCACGCACGCACCACGCACCCACCGCACGCACACCGCACACACGCACAGCACACCGCCACACGCACACGCACACACGCCCACGCGCCACCGCACACGCGCACCGCGCACACCGCCACGCGCACACGCGCACACCCACCGCACACCGCACACGCCACAGACACACGCACACACACACACGCCACCACACCACGCACACACGCCACACGCACACACGCACACACGCCACCGCCACACGCACCACGCACCACGCACACGCACCCACGCACCCACACGCACCACGCACACACGCACACACGCACACCACCACGCACCACGCCCACGCCCCACGCACCCGCACACACGCCCACCACACGCACACGCACACACACGCACACCGCACACACGCACACACGCCCGCCCACACGCCCACCGCACCACACGCACAACGCACACCACGCACAACGCACACCCCACGCACACACCCACACGCACACACGCACACACGCGCACACACGCACACGCACACACGCACACAAGCACACACGCACGCACGCCACACGCACACACGCACACACGCACATACGCACACAGACCCACCCACGCACACACGCACACGCACGCACGCCCACACGCAAACACGCACATACGCACACACCACACACGCACACACGCACACACGCCCACCCACGCACACACGCACACGCACACACACCCACCCACGCACACACGCACACACGCACACACGCACACACGCACACACACGCACACACGCGCACACGCACACGCGCACACGCACACGCGCACACGCTCGCGCACACACGCGCACGCGCACACGCTCACACACGCGCACGCACACACGTACACACGCACACACGCACACACGCACACACGCACACACGCACATACGCACACACGCACACGCACACACACACGCACACACGCACACACGCACACACGCACACGCACACGCACGCACGCACGCACGCACGCACACACACACACGCACCCACGCACACGCACACACGCACACACGCACACACGCACACGCACACACGCACACACGCACACACGCACACACGCACACACGCACACACGCACACGCACACACGCACACACGCACACACGCACACACGCACACACGCACACGCACTCACGCACACACGCACACACGCACACACGCACACACGCACACACGCACACACGCACACGCACACACGCACACGCACACCCGCACACGCACACACGCACACACGCACACACGCACACACGCACACACGCACACACACGCACACGGGCTCGCACCCGCGCACACACGCACACGCACACGCACACACGCACACACGCACACACGCACACACGCACACACGCACACACGCACACACGCACACACGCACACACGCGCGCACACGCACACACGCACACGCACACACGCACACAGCACACACGCACACACGCACACGCACACACGCACACACGCACACACGTACACACGCACACACACACACGCACGCACACGCACACACGCACACACACACACACACGCATACACGGACACACGCAAATGCACACACGCACACACACGCACACGCACGCACACACGCATATACGGACACACGCAAACGCACACACGCCACACACGCACACGACACGCACACACGCACACGCACACACGCACACACGCCACACGCCACACACGCACACACGCACCACGCACACACGCCACACGCACACACGCACCACGCACACACGCACCACACCCACGCACGCACCACGCACACACCACACACGCACACACGCACACGCCACACGCCACACGCCACACGCACACACGCACACGCCCAGCACACACGCACACACGCACACGCACACCACACACGCACACACGCACACACGCACACACCACGCACACACGCACACACCACAGCACCAGCACACGCACACGCACACGCACACACGCACACGCACCACGCACACACGCACCACGCACCACGCACACGCACACGCACCACGCACACACGCACACACGCCAACCGCCACACGCACACACGCACACACCACGCACACGCACACCACCACACGCCCACGCCACACGCACACCGCACCACACGACACACGCACACACGCAACCACGCACACGCACACACACGCACGCACACACGCACACACGCCACACGCACACGCACCCCCACGCCACCACCACGCGCACGCACACACGCCACCCCCACGCCACCGCACCACGCCACACGCCCCACGCACCCACCCGCACACACCACACCCACGCACCACGCACACGCCACCGCCACCGCACACGCCACACGCCCACGCACCGCCAAACACGCCCACGCCACACGCCACACGCCACACGCACACACGCACACCGCACACCCACCCGCACACGCACACGCCACACGCCAACCGCCACACGCCCACGCCACACGCCACACGCACACACGCCACCGCCACGCCACACCACCCACCACGCACCACGCACACCCACCGCACCACACGCCACACGCACACGCACACCGCACACCGCCACCGCACCACGCACCACGGCACACACGACACACGCACACCGCACACACGCACACACGGCCACACAACACGCACACACCACGACACAGCACACCACCACGCACACGCACACGCCACACACGCACACGCACACACGCACACACGCACACACGCACCACACGCCACACACGCCCACACGCACCACACGCAACAGCACACGCACACGCGCGCACGCACACACGCACAACACGCACCACACGCACACACGCACACACGCACACGCACACGCACACACGCACACACGCACACGCACACACGCACACACGCACACCCAACAGACACGCACACCGCACACACGCACACACGCACACAGCACACGCACACGCACACACGCACACGCGCACGCACACACGCACACACGCCACACACGCCCACGCACACACGCACACACGCACACGCACACACGCACACACCACACGACACGCACACGCACACCACACGGCCACACGCACACGAACACGACACACGACACACGCCAACGCACACACGACACACCACACAGCCACACCACACACCACACACGCCCCACACGCACACACCAACACCACACGCACACCACACACGCACACACGACACAAACACGGACACACACACACGGACACACGGACACAGGACACACGGACAACACACGGACACACGGACACCGGACACAACACGGACACACGGACACACGGACACCAACACACGGACACACCACACACCAACACACGACACACGGACCAACACACACAGACACACAGAACACACACACATTTTCCAAAAATGTTTTTTCGAACTCACGAAACTCCAGAACCATCAAAATCTCGAGATCGATTTTCCGATTACAATACCCAACTACTGCAGGAAAGTAAAATAGATTTTAAAAACTAATATAACTCAATAAATATGAAAGATTGGTATAGGACATGTTTTATAAAAAAAGTTAGCTTATTACTTAACCAACATTTTTCCGTAAAAAATTGAGATTTTGTGTTTTGAAGATTATGATTCTGTGAAAATGTTTTGGCAACACCTCGTATAATATTTTAAAATTTTTATAGGAACACAAAGTAAGTGTGTCTATGCACTAGTAACCTGCAAAATATTTTCCTTTAAGGATATGAAATATAAAATGTGTGCCCTTTGTCAATGACACACGGAAATCGTGATATTTTTTAAAAACTTGTAATATCTCAAAAACTATTAATTTTAGATGATAATAGACTTTAATAAAACCGATTCAGGATTTATAGAAAAATCAGAAAATGTAATAAAATACGGGCTGTCCTATTTAAAAAAATGAAGTTGCATGCTCTCCAGTTCATATGAGACACCCTGTATAAACGAAAATATTTTCTTTAAATGTGGATTTGATTACTGAAAAAGTTTGGTATTTAAACTTTTTTTCTATCCCTATTGTGCAAGGAGATGTCCTCCGTTGTCGCACTACGGACACATAATATATATATATATATATATATATATATATATATATATATATATATATATATATATATAGATCTTGTGCAAAACTAATGTTAATTCGTTTCATAAATCAACATACGAGTATTTCATACAATTGGGAAAATCATTTTTGCAAAAACCGAAAGTTGTTAAATGGCAACTTAAAACTGGAAAAGTGAATAGATAGGTCACATAAAAGTTTTTGCTGTATTCATATTCTAAGCCAGTAGATCCCTTTAATCTAAAGTTAGCGTATGAATTTCTTAGCAAATCTAATTAAACAAAATTTCGATACTGTCAGTCACGCAAAATATGAATCCATTAATTTCCAAAACTTGTCATGGCGTGTAACATTTTGTTTATTACATTCATTTCGCCAATGATTAACAGGTTGTATGGTACTTGCAAAAAGTAATTAATTAAATAATTTTCAATTAAAATGTTGAAAAAGTGTTAATTAAGTAATTAAATTTCACATCATATTCATCTATGTACTACGTTCTGCCTATAAAGTTGAGTGCTTTCAATTAAATGAATTTAAAAATGATATTATCCTCATTAAATCCGCATATGAATTATTATTATATTTTCTATAAATTTGAATTAAAATTATAGGCACGTATGACAAGTAAATGATATTGATTTACAGCATTACATGTGATTTCGGATCTAGTATGATATTATTCTAATTTTGAAGGATTTTACATTTTCAAATAACACTTGTCTACATACATTTCACTATTTTTGATTTGAAAATTACATCTGCGTGAAATACGATTTTCTGGTTTATGATTCTATATGTTATGTCGTAATCTACTAAAATGTAAAAAATTAAGTTGTCATGTTCTTTCTACTACAGACTTTACATGCTACAAATGTAAATATTAATTTAATTTAATTTATGGTGTGTTGTATAAATTGATTATTGTTTTAATTGTTTCCAGGTAGTTCGGATGTTCATTTTTGTCGTGTTGGTTTTCGCCCTCTGTTGGCTTCCATACCATGGATACTTTATATATACGCATTACGATAGACAAATTTTATATAGTAAATATGTCCAGCACGTGTATCTAGGATTTTATTGGTTTGCTATGGCTAACGCTATGGTCAACCCATTGATTTACTACTGGATGAACGCAAGGTAAGTTATAGTTTACTAAAACAATTTTCGAATTATAATTATAAATGTTTACTAAGTTTTTATATGTACCTTGCTTATTCATTTTCAATGTTTTAACGATAAGGATGATTAAGCTGTGACGTGAACATCGATCTCAGCCATTATCAATAAACGATCCAACCTACAAAGTGGAAATTAAATGAAATGAAATAATTTTATTAATAATTTTTTTAGGATTATTATGCATTCCCTTTTTTAATACGTTTATAACGAAAATGGGCAACATTTCGAAAACAAAAAAATTCCAAAGCCGCCCTCTTCTATTATACACCAATAATACAATTTATGCATTTTCAATCCTTCTCAATTCATTTTTAAACTTAGTTTGCTTTGGATAAAGAAACTTAATAAAAAAGGTTATATAAAATAAGATTTTCGTTAAAAACACTTAAACTCTATCTAAGGAATTTCTTGCCGCTAAATTACGCGTGGTAACAAAAAATTGCATAGAACATAATTAATTTGTATATTTAATGACTGATACGAACACATACACAGGAAATTAACGACCGGTTTTTAAAAACTCGATAACTACAAAATTTGCGAAAATGAGTTTTATATTTGATCTATATTTCGACTACCAGCAACATTATGACGTTGACAGTTTTGCAATATTTCGATAAGTACAGTAGCTATAAGCCGAAAAAATACGTGAGTTTTCCTAAAACCCGATATCTGCATGGTTTGCGATTTTGAAAAACTTGATATGTACACGTATGGTACGAGGACATGGATGTGGACACGGACACGGACACGGATACGGACACGGACACGGACACGGGCACGGGCACTGACGCGGACGCGTACGCATACGCGGACACGGACACGTACACGGTCACCGAGACGGACACGGACACGGACACGGAAACGGACACGGACACGGACACGGACACGGACACGGACAGGGACACGGACACGGAAACGGACACGGACACGGACACGGACACGGACAGGGACACGGACACGGATACGGGCACGGATACGGACACGGACACGGACACAAACACGGACACGGACACGGACACGGACACGGACACGGACACGGACGCGGGCACGGACACGGATACGGACACGAGACGGAGACGGACACGGACACGGACACGGACACAGACTCAGACACAACCACAGACTCAAACAGAGACACAGGCTGAGATACGTGCATAGAGACTTGAATATACACAGACAGATACTCTGACACAGGCACATTCGCGACGCCCGCGAGCAAACACGGGCGCACAAGTAGGTGCACCCACAGATATGCACGCACACACACTTACACTCACACGCACATTCACACGCACACACACACATGCGCACACACGCAGGCACATACACACGCACACACATCCACACACGCCCACACACGCACACACACGCACACATTCGCACACTCACTCACACACACGCACAATTAGTAGGTATAGATTTACAAAACAGTTGCGTACGCAACTGTCTGAAAAATCCCCATGTGGTTACATTATAGCAAGGGAAATGTATAGTGAGAAACTTATGTTATAAAAAAAAGTAAGTAAGTGAGATCCGAACCGTAGACCTCTGAACAACAAACGGGGACCTTAACTACGCCATCGGACCGGTTACAGTATAAACCTATTGATCGTATAAAACAGTATATCTATATATAGCGTACGCACTCCTACAAACACAGACATATGGTGGGCTCTTTATGGACAGTTTTATACAATATACAAATCTGCATTCTATAGTGTGTGAGAGAGAGCGAGAAAAGCAGTAGTGAGGAAGAAACACATGTTGAGGGGGTCTATGTGGAGAGTTACTATAAAATATATATACGTCTGCACTCTGTAGTGTGTGTGCGTGTGTGTGTGTGTGTGTGCAGAGATGAGAAAGAAAGATAGATGTTGAGGGTCTATATGGTCAGTTATTATAAAATATATGTCTGCACTCTGTAGTACATGTGAGAGAGATAGAGACAGAGAGTGAGAGAGAGAGAGAGAGCGAACGAGAAAAGCAGAGGTGAGAAAGGAAGACAGGGTGGGTAGACCTCTGAACAACAAACGGGGACCTTAACCGCTACGCCATCGGACCGGTTACAGTATAAACCTATTGATCGTATAAAACAGTATATCTTATATAGCGTACGTACACACCCTCAGATCACTCCTACAAACACAGACATATGGTGGGCTCTTTATGGACAGTTTTATACAATATACAAATCTGCATTCTATAGTGTGTGAGAGAGAGCGAGAAAAGCAGTAGTGAGAAAGAAACACATGTTGAGGGGGTCTATGTGGAGAGTTACTATAAAATATATATACGTCTGCACTCTGTAGTGTGTGTGTGCGTGTGTGTGTGTGTGTGTGTGTGTGTGTGTGTGTGTGTGTGCAGAGATGAGAAAGAAAGATAGGTGTTGAGGGTCTATATGGTCAGTTATTATAAAATATATGTCTGCACTCTGTAGTACATGTGAGAGAGAGATAGAGACAGAGAGTGAGAGAGAGAGAGCGAACGAGAAAAGCAGAGGTGAGAAAGGAAGACAGGGTGGGTAGACCTCTGGAGTAACTAACGAGGACCTAAACCATGCGCCATAAGACCGTTTACGGTGTAAACGTAGAGATCGTATAATCAGTATATCTATAGCTTAGCGTAGGCATACACCCTCAGATGAATGTTTCCACTAATTACATTTAACCAGACAAATTAGCTGTCAATCAGATGAATAGTTATGAGAATACTATCAGGGAGGGGGTGACTAATGTATAAATACGCTCATCAGGTACTAAATGACTTAGTTTACTTTTATTGCTGCTACCGTACACATCGGTCTCATCGCGAGTGCACATGGCTAATTTTGAAATTGTCAGTGAGCGTTATATGAACATAAAAAAGTTTCGCTCAACCAGGCGAAAAATTTTGTTTAAACTAAAGAACAGTACTGGAAAGCTAAATGTGTTAGATTGGGTAAGAACAGGAATTAATTAAGTTATTACATACATTATGTCATCGGTTAACCCCGACGTTAAAGTGGGGATAACCTTTCACGCAGAAAATTTCAAATTTAAACTACCGGGGTGGTTGAGTTTTCGTAAAGCATCCGAAGTTACATTTGGCTCTGTGTGGGGTATTTTGGAATCACTACTGCAGAGTAATACTGAACACACGACCACGGACACATTTCATATGGAGGTAACGTGTGTATCACCGCCAACAGGGAACGGAAGACAGCGAGTGTATAACAATTACAATGAAGAATCAACCATGCGACGTGGAATAATTACTATACGCAATGAAGATAACTTATGTTTACCGCGAGCATTAGTAGTGGGTAGAGCCCTTGCAGATAAATACCCGAGATATAATGACATTAGAAAAAAGGATGCACAACAAAAACTGTTTGCGCTAAACTTAATAGAAGTCGCTAAGGTTACAATTCCGAGTAAGGGGTGTAGTATTAACGAACTTAGACAGTTTCAACAATACCTTACCGGGTACAACATTACAGTATACCAACACGGCACTAAGGGACGAGAAATGTTATTCGAAGGTGTCGACCCTGGGAAAAGAAAATAAGATTACTGTACAACCAAGGACATTTTAACGTTATAAAATCTTTAACATCAGCATTTTGCTGCAGCTATTACTGTGAAAAGTGTCATATCCCGTACAATACTTTAAATAGGCATAGGTGTGGAGCTACATGCCCCTGCTGTAGAAGAGCTCCAGTTTGTGAAAAATTAAGTGAAGAAGTTTATTGCCACGACTGCGGTAGAAGCTTTCGTTCGTCCATATGTCTTTTGAACCATAAAGAAGAAAAACGGGTGTGTCTATATGTTCAACAGTACACAAATGCAGCGTTTGTTTAAAACATTTAATATTAACAACCGAAAACACCTCATTTTGTGGAGAGGTGTTTTGTAAACAATGCAACGATCATAAACCGGAAAACCATTTTTGTTTTATTAGACAAGCAACCCCGTATAAAGAGAATAACGACGTTTTATTTTTGTTTTATGATTTAGAAACTCGTCAAGAAAAATCTCACCCCGAAAAACCGGCAGTAAAACTTCACGAGGCGAATCTTTGTGTATTTCAGCAAGTGTGCCCTACGTGCTACACACTACCATCATCTCTAGTTATATGCCCCTGATGTGGTGTTAGAGAACAAATATTACAAGGTGAATACTGTATCAACAAAATCTTTAGTTACTTGCTGGAAGTAAGAAAATTGTTCAAAAGGTTGTTGTAATAGCCCACAATGGCCAAGGGTTTGATCACCAGTTTATCTTAAACCACACACTAACAAACACACATCTTAAACCGGAGATTATAATGAGAGGGTCTAAAATACTAATGATGAAATTTGATAACCTAAAATTTATTGATAGTCTTAACTACTTCCCTATGCCGCTCTCGTCTACCAAAGGCATTTGGATTAGCGACGGGTATAAGAAAAGGTTATTTCCCCATCTATTTAACATTAAAGCAAACTCCGAGTATGTAGGGTCGCTACCTCATATTGATTACTACTCCCCCAACTCCATGAAACCCGAAGAAAGAGTTGAATTTTTAAAATGGTATGAAGAAACGCAATCACAGGGTTATATATTTAAAATGTCGGAAGAGTTAATAGAATATTGCCGGTCCGACGTAGACATCTTAAAACATGCTTGCATGTACTTTAGAAGATTGTTTTGAAGGAGTGTTTGGTTGATCCGTTTGTCGAAGCCATTACGATAGCTTCAGCTTGCAATCTGGTGTACCGAAGACGATTTTACAACCCGATACAATAGGAATTATCCCCAAAGCTGGTTATCGGAGAGTAGACAAGCAATCTATAAGTGCTATACAATGGCTGGTCTGGGAAGAGGACCGTAGAGGTATTTCTATTCAACACGCGGGTAAACAGAGAGAGTATGTGACGTATGGTTTGAGAGTAGACGGTTATTGCGAATCATCAAACGAAGTTTTTGAGTTTTACGGGTGCTACTATCACGGTTGTCCTATATGCTTTACAACACGGCGCGATGCACAGCTGTTTGACAATCCACACGATACCATGGAGCAGAGATATGAAAATACTAAATCAAAAGTATTCCGTCTTAAAACTTAGGATATTACGTCACTGAAATGTGGGGATGTAAATTTTCGCTAGAATTAAAACAAACCCAAAAATGTTATACTTAAAACATCACCCCTGATAAGATACGTCCTCTTAACCCACGCGATGCATTTTATGGTGGTAGAACGGGTGTACAAAACTAAAATATGTAGCAAAACCCGGCGAAAGAATTAAATACGTCGACGTGTGCTCGTTGTACCCCTGGGTTTGTAAATATGGGAAGTTTCCAACTGGTCACCCACGGGTATATGTTGGGAGGAGTGTGACGAGTTTACTACTAGGCGTGCCTTCCCCAGCGGTATAATTAAGTGTTCAATTCTGCCACCTCAAGATCTTTACCATCCTGTGCTCCCTATGAAGATACATCAAAACTTATGTTTCCGCTTTGTCGCACATGTGTAGAAGGACTAAGTACCGAGGAATGCTTGCATGATATTCAGGAACGAACACTTCACGGTACATGGTGTACAGACGAGATCGTAGAAGCCGTCAAAAGAGGGTACAATATAGTACAGATACAAGAAATCTGGTCATATGACACAACACAGTATGATAAAACAGATAGATCAGGCGGTCTATTTTCCGGTTTCATAAATATGTTCTTAAAGATGAAGCAAGAGGCCTCAGGGTGGCCATCTAACTGTACAAATCAAGAAGACCAGACCCTTTACATTGCAGAGTTCCTTAACAACGAGGGTGTACAGGTCGAACCCGGTTCTATTGAGAAAAATCCAGCTCTTAGATCTCTAGCAAAGCTTATGTTAAATAGTTTCTGGGGTAAATTTAGTCAACGCGAAAATCAAAGCAAAACTTCAATTATTAATACTCTAAAAGAGTTCTACGATTTAATGTTTTCTCCATCAGTTGAAGTTAATCATATACAGGAAATTAACGAGGACACCCTAATTGTAAACTGGATATACGCGGAAGAGGCTGCTGAGCCCTTGTTTAATGTAAACTGCGTAATAGCAGCCTACGTAACCACACAAGCATGATTAAAATTATACTCGTATCTCGAAGCGATGGGAGAGAGGGTGCTATATTACGATACTGATTCTGTTATTTACATTTCAAAAGAAGGGTACCCGGATCTACCGCTAGGAAATATGTTAGGAGATCTTACCGATGAAATTGAACCTCAATACGGTTGTGGGTCTTATATCACCGAGTTTGCGTCAGGAGGACCGAAAACATACGGCTACAAAGTTCATTTACCAGATGGGGCGATAAAGCAAACGATTAAAGTAAAAGGAATTACCCTTAACTATGAAAATTTAGGAAAAGTTAACTTAGAATCCTTAATTGACCTGGTGGATGACACAGAACATGAAATTTTAACTTCTACTAACGTCATTAGGCGTACACAGGACCACGAACTCGTGACAAAACCTGAAATTAAAAGACTCCGATTAAACATCAACAAACGTCGCAGGATAGAAAACTACGACACGATACCATACGGATATAAGAAAACGAAAATGATTTAGTGTGAAACAATAAAGTGTTATTGTACCAGTTAGTGTAAATACAATCGGATTTTAGGATATATTACAGGTGTATTATATTGTTGGAATGTTTAACCAATAAATAGAATAGATATTAAGATCAAAACATTGTTCAAAACGAGAATAAACCATGAATGTTTATATGTTTTCACTATATATTAGAATTGGAATGTTGCAATAGTACGTTATAGACTTAAATAAATCGAAAGACTATATTAAAATAACTTATAGATCTTAGATGTATGTAAAACTACGTGTATATGTATTCAATGTAATCTTAAATAAAGAAAAGAAAAAAAAAGCATACTCGTTTCTCACTTATTTCACTCGCACATATTTACTTAAGGAATTACTCTAATCGAACCGTAGACCTCTGAAATAACAAACGAGGACCTCAACAGCTGCGCCACCAATCCGCTTACATTATAAACAGTATATCTATAGCTTAGCGTAGACACACACCTCAGATACCGTAAAATAGTTATCCTACAAGTACAGTTCCAAATACGAGCTTAGAGATGTTACGTAACTGATGTATGCGTGTGTGTCTGTGCGAGAGAGAGCGAGAAAGAGAAAACAGTGGTGAGACAGAAAGACACACATTGGGGGTCTTTTGTGGGCAGTTATTATAAAATATACAAGTCTGCACTCTGTAGTGTGTCTGCGTGAGAGAGAGCGAGAGAGAGAGAGAGAGAGAGAGAGAGAGAGAGAGAAACCAGAGATGAGAAAGAAAGATAGGTGTTGAGGGTCTATATGCTCAGTTATTATAAAATATATATGTCTGCACTCTGTAGTACATGTGTGAGAGAGACAGAGACAGATAGAGAGAGAGAGAGCGAGAAAGAGAAAACAGTGGTGAGAAAGAAAGACATGCGCTGGGAACCTTTGTGGTCAGTTATTATAAAATATACCCGTCTGCACTCTGTAGTGGTCTGTCTGTCTGTCTGGTCTGCCTAGTCTGACTGATCAGTCTGGTCTGTCTGATCTGGCTGGTCTGTATGGTCTATCCGGTCTGTCTGTCTATTTGTGAATATCGGCAGTAAAACGTTCAAGCCCAATCATCTACACATCACACGATAGTCGGTATGAAGAGATTCAAGGTCGGATCTATGAGTTTGAACTTCAAAGTGTTAACCATCCTGACATTCACCTAGTTGAACGTATAATCCGTCGTTTAACCCGACGATAAAGGTAGAATAACCTTTCACGCAGAGAATTTCAAATTTAAACTACGTGTTGCCTTAATTCACACCACGACCTATAATACACTTAGGTATGTATTTTTGCGGTATACGGTAATGACGCATGATGGTAATTAAACGGGTATGTGAATACGGCTTATATTGTATATACGAATAATACCCAATTCTCGACTAAATCAACTGACAAGGCATTTGACAAGCACTCAATATTTTCAAAGTTTGACGTTAAAATCCACACACCCATGCGGTCATTAAATATTTTCAATCATTCTACATTAAAAGAAAAAGTTAAATTAACTTTATGAATTACAGTGGAAGTCTGTAACATTCTAACAGCAGCACTGACCCTGCTTAAACCATAATGATCTATTTCCTTCTACCTTTTACAATTATAAATGCAATTTTGTTGTATAAATACTATGTGCAATTGCTTTTCTCATTTCAGTTGTTTCACGATGTCGTTGAGAAAGGTACTCTGGTCAACGATAGCGGCTAAATAGGGTATGTATTTTAAAAATATTAAGGTTTTTTTTAATACAATGGTGGATCTGCCGAGATTTATTAATTTTATTCAAATTCAACGTCGTTATAAAATGCGTCTTAAATATTTATTTTATAAATTGCGGCTTTTAATTAAAACCCTCTTATTTATCATTAAATATCCTGTTAGGTAGTTGTTAAACGAGTGATTACAACAGTAACCATCGATTTATACGTTTTATAACAGAAAATTTCGATATTTAATCCAAACGTTCTGCGTTATACTAATAGAACGTAAGTTTATTGTACAAGACATTTTTAACTAAAAGCTCTTTTGTTGTTTTATACGTTTTAGAACTCGATATAAACCAATCGTGGTGTCAATACCCGTGTTTTTATTGTAAATTGAGTTCCTTATTAAAAATACATTATTTTTCAATGTTATTAAAATTCATCCTCAATATGTTAAATTATATGTGTATAAAACAATTCATTCAATTATTAACGCTGGTAATTACAAATATAATCATCAACATCATTAAAATTGTCCATATGTTACCTTAACATATAGTTTTTATTCTGAATTCACTTTGAATGACAAAAACACGTATTAGTGTGCGTTAGCGATGTTAGTAGAGCGATTTTTTTTTTCAAAATAAATGAATTTATAGCTGCTAAAATGTTTAGTATTTAAACAAAATGTTCCGTACCTATTTTAAAAGGTTAGTTAGAGTTAACGGTGGTTTCTGTAGTACGAACTCGAAATTTAACGATTCATTTTCACCTCGCCTTTGGGACACCTTCGCGTATAAACATATTCATTATTCTGATTGACAAAGCATCTGTTCACAAACATGTTTATTGTTTCAGATACAGATCGACAATTCTGATTCCTAGCTATACGTCTATTAATAAGGTAGGTATTGAGTTCATTTGAGTTGGACTATAATACAGGTAGGTACTATCAATCGGTATACAGAATGGTAATACTGATATTACAATTATGAAGTGCTTTACATACAGTTTATGTTGATTTTATTAATAAGGGTTAAACACCAACCTATCCCTATCTTATCCTCGGTTGAAGAGACGGGTCATTCCTAGGGCTTACCCAAATGTGCAAGCAGCCGTTTCGGCTGTTGGCGCTCGGTACATAGCTACATTCGACGCCCAAATGTTCCAGAAGGAACCTATCTGCACTGGGAGCTTAGCTTTAATATCATAGCCCAGGGAATTTCCTCATTATGGAAAGCTGTCATTTGACGGTAGACCTGTCCTTCAACTATTTTTCCTTCTCCATTTCATCAATTTTGATAAATTGTGGTGTTAAATCCTCCCACTTTAACACTCCTACTCTTATGGGCTTTCCTCTTTACAGTAATCTGTCTACACCAGACCTCTGTGTAGCGCCCTTGGATTATGAGGGATCACTTTTCGTTGGTAAAATTCGTTATTCTTATGATTTTCAGCTCAGGAATATCTTGATTCTTTAAACTTCTCACTCGCGTATAAAGATGTACTTCTCTCACTTGTAATATTACAGCAGTTATAAGGTTTAGGACTTTAACTAAAATGTTCCTACGTATCTATTTGAATAGGTTAGTTAGCAGTAAATGGTGGCTTCTGTAGTACGAACATCGAAATTTAATATATGGATTAAAAACCTAACAGATGTAACTGTCCCTGCTATTATTAATGATTTTTTAGCACTAGGTCCAAAATTTAGTATAAAACCACTAAAGAAAGACATTCATTTACCTTTACTATCGGCTCAAAGCGAAGCCATCATAGAAGCCACAGATAAAGAAGCTAAAGACACTCTAAGAGCCAAAGCTATCAACATTCTTAGCAATTATTACAAAACACCTCCCCAACCATTGGACGTTTATCAAAAAGGCTTTATTGCAGCTAAAAAATTTCTAAAACAACATCAAGAAATTTTAGTACTCCGAGCAGATAAAGGCAATGTGACAGTGTTAATGAATAATAAGGATTACGTTAACAGAGGAGAACTATTACTAAAAGATACTAAAACATATAAACTAATTCCTCGAGACCCTACTTTAACTATCCAAAACAAATATAACAAAATAATTTCCAACTTAAAAAATTCACAAGTGATTTCCGATGCACAATATAAACTAATGTGCACCTACAATGGAATTCCTCCGAAGTTCTATGGATTACCAAAAATTCATAAAGAAAATTGTCCACTACGTCCAATAGTAGCTTCAATTGGTTCACCAACATACAAACTTTCGAAATGGTTATCACAAGTACTTTTTAATGCTTTGGGTAATAACACAAACTATAATATTTAAGACTCTTTTACTTTTTCCAAAACTTACAATAATTTCAAAATTCCAATTAACCATTCATTATTTTCTTTAGATGTTGTCTCTTTGTTTACTAACATTCCATTAAGTTTAGTTTTAGAAATCATTAATAAGAAATGGACGTTCATTCATAATCACGTTAATATTCCAAACCACACTTTTATTAGTACAATTGAATTTATTTTTGATAACACCTATTTTACCTTTAGGGATAAATTTTACAAACAAATTTTTGGTACACCTATGGGATCTCCATTAAGTCCGATACTAGCTCAAATTGTATTAGATGATCTTATAGATGTTAGTCTACCAAAACTTACTTGTAAAGTTACTTTAATAAAAAATACGTAGATGATTTAATTTTAATAGGCCCTAGAGAACAAATAGACAACATTTTAAGTGTTTTTAACAATTACAACCCTAATATACAATTTACTGTAGAACATGAAATCAATAATAGTGTTCCATTCTTGGATATGCATTTAATTAACAAAATAATAATTTAATTATTGATTGGTACATCAAACCCACCAATTCGGGTAGATACATAAATTATTATTCAAGCCACCCTTTCTTTATGAAAAGAAATATCATTTTAGGTTTAAAAAATAGAATAATTAATATTGTACATCCGTCATTAATACACAAAATCTTAAAAACTGAGTGATGTTCTTGTTAATAATGATTATCCAAGAAACTTAATTAATAATTTACTTTTTCATAATGTTGTAAATAATACTAAAAACAAGATAGCGGACCAAATTGATCCTAACTTAATTTTATATAAAAAATTTCCCTTTGTACCACAAATTAGTAACAAAATAATCAAAATTTTCGCTAAATTCAAAAACATAAAAATAGTTTTTTATAACATAAACACAATTAACAATTTATTTTCAAAAATTAAAGATAAAACACCCACAGAACTAGAGTCCAACGTAATTTATTCCATACCAAGCAATGTCTGCAATTTGTGTTGTTACATAGGGCACACAACTAACTGGCTGAAAAGTAGAATAGCTTTACACAAAAGTGACTGTAAATTACAAAAGAAGAGATGTGCTTTAACAGTTCACAGTTTAGATCTAGATCATACTATTAAATTTAACGAGGTAAAAATAATTGACAAAGCAGAAAACTATGGTGAGAGACTCTTCCTTGAAATGTTTCACATTAATAATAATGAAACAATGAATTTTAAGTCTGACACTAATCATTTAAACACGAGTTATGCTGGTCTATTTTTAATTTACAAAAACTTAAAATCCCAATAATTCATTGTATATAAATATAAACAGCCTTTCATATAGTGACACGCTTTAATACTTGTTACTTGATTTAGAATTGTCCTTTATTAATATAGTTTAGTTAGCTCAGATTACATTCTAATTGACACATTGTTTTTACACCTCAAAATTATATTATACATCATTCAACAAAATTTACTTTTAAGATGTAAGTGTATTAATTAAGTATTGTTCATAATTTAGAGAATTTTGTTAGTTTTAGTCCTGATGAAGCCTGTAATCACAGGCGAAAATTTGACAAAAATCAATAAAAAAATTTTTCTAAGCCGATACCCAATAAACTTATTATATATATATATATATATATATATATATATATATATATATATATATATATATATATATATATTCTTTCTCCGCGCCAATTTTTTTCGCGATAACACATTTCAATTAACTCCAAATAAGACTTTGTTTAATGAGGTGCCATTATGAACAAAAATTTACTCAATTTTCCCGAAATATCACTTACCGGATTATAAACGAACAACTAACTGCAAGTGTCACTCATTACGTTTGTCTTAACAAAAGGTTACTTCGATGTTTAAGTTGCTTATGCGGTCACGTGTAAGTAATATTTTTTAGCTGATATTTAAAAATTCGTTATTCTTTTATGTTTTGAAATAAACGTTTGTAATTTGGCAAGTATAATTTTCAGTTTAGTGCGTCTTAGAAAATAAAAACTGAAACCCATATCTGAAATCGTTCCAAAGATGTGCGAACTTAAACAGGATTCGTTTTTTTCTAGCCACGCAGTATATAAATTATTTTAGTATCGACCGTGAAAATTATATTAATAAATTATTAAGTAACTTAAACATTTTTGAAAAGCAATCCAAATTTACTAATAACTAAAGCACAGGTCCCTTTGACAAACAAGATCCTTCACCAATGATTTATGATGAATGAATGATTTTTGATCAATACGAGCCCAATTAATTTATTTCTGTTTCAACGGTGGCGATTTAAATGTGAGCGGTTATCAGTAGTAACGCAATGTCTACTACTAGTATTAAAATACAGCTTGGATCTATGTACTAACTCAGCAAGAACCTAAAAGAAAAAGGGTGGGCTATGTCACTTGACTATACAGAATGCGAAATATTAACAGTGGGGAGGTTGGAAATTCCCAGGTTTCCTATGATGAGACAGCAACGTCACAAGTTGTTTTAATCAATATTAAATCAATTAATGATTTAATACTTATTTTGACATTCCCAAATTATTGGTCATTAAATAACGGATCGATTGATATAAAATTTTGCCACTTTCTACTAACAAAAAATACTTATTCTACAGTATGTTTTATTTAATAATTATGGATACTTTTGTCTACTTATAACTCAAAATTTACAGCAGCCAATTGCTTCCTACACATATGTTACCGGTTGGAATGTATTATTAAAAATAGTTTCTTTTACAAAATGGAAACGAGATTACAATTTCCATCGTAGTTTTTTACCTGGTTAACGCGATAGAAATTATTTCAGGTTTCACTTTAATTTTCAATTCCTGGAGTGAATTAGTGAACTTTGTTTTCTCTATATTTACAAAATTTAATTTATTTCTAAGCGTTATTTGCAAGGCAAAGTTATGCTATCGTATTTGAGGTTGACACGTTCCTTTTCAATTACAATGTTATTCACAAGCGGGCAAAACTTCTATTATTTAAAAATGCAATTCCAAGAAATACATCAATTAATCTGTAAAAACGGTCTTAATTATTAATTACTTTATTAATTTGAGACTCTCATAATAATATTTATAGGGTTTCAAATTAATTATATTTTTGAATGCTTCGGTGCACTCTAATATTAGAGTGAATTTAATTCTCCATTTAAAATATGTATTTTAATACAAACGAAATTATTATTGGTCAAGCTTTAATTTCGTGGTATAAAAAAACGAAAATTTGCATTTATATTAACGGTGTAATCTTTTATATTTTGACGTTTGTTTATCATTATCATAAACATTTTTATTTTGAATTTCCAAATTTTAAAATGATTTTTATTTAAAATTCATTACGAATCACGGTGTAATCATTTATAATGCTTAATTAAGTGACAGACTTAATTACGGTGTTTGTTAGCGGGGTAAAAGGGAAAAAACGTATCGGCATTCCAAAACAAAAAAAAAGCAAATAAATAAACAAATAAACAATAACTATCTATAAGTTTTAATCGAAATTCCGAATGAAATACGGTTTGTTTTCGCAAATAAATAAAACGCATTGTAGTAGTTAAATGAATGGAAGGTCAAGTCGTTAGGGAAAACCCAGTTTCTGTAAAATTTTAAATCCGACAGTAAATGAAATTAAGTCAATAAATGAAGCAATTCAGTTTTTAATAACAAATTAGACACACTAAATTGAATAGTTCCTCGTAGTTTAAAATTTAAATAATTAGTATCCCTCACTTCTTTGCAATATTCATTTAAATAAGAAATGTAGTTATTTAAGGAAAATTTAGTTTTACTAAAAGTCCACATTATCGATTGAAGTACAATACCGTCTTTTTATTCTCAAATAATAAAACAAGAAACCAAGTAAAGGCAAAGGGAAAGCAGGTAGGCGCGTCACCAGCAATTGTAAATTGAAAATTTTAATAATAAAATTTAAAATAGTAAATAGTATATTATATGAATCGAGTAAACGAAATAGAGTTGCATAATTTCAAGTTTAATAATTAACATACTTCACTTCCTTTGCAATATTCGTTTAATAAATAAGAAATTTAAAGAAGTTACTCTAAAAGTTTACTTTTTTCGATTTAATTAAAATACCTTCAATTTACTTGCATCTTTGCGAGAAACACTCGGTTCGCTCATTCACATCATCAGTATGCAGTACAAATCTCCACTTGTACCAAACGGGCGCAATCCACATTTTTCTACACGGCTTCTAAACTCTGGAATGATCTCCCTAGTTCCTGTTTTCCTCTCACTTATGATATGAGAAAATTTAAGGTAGCTGTTCATAGGCATCTATTGGCAACTCATTATCCCTCTATCCATTCTCCTAAGTGTTCCTGAGTGCTTTAGCACGATAGGCCTTATTTAGCCTGTTCAGGTCCACAATCATAAAAAAAAACAATAAAACAAGAAAGCAGGTAAATTGTAAATTTTTTTGTAATAAAAATTTAAACATAAAAGATTATTGTACTTTTAAGTTAAATAAGTAGCTTCATTTCGGTGCTTTCAGTTAAATACATGTTAATAAATGTTAAATGACAACTTCTAAATCAATCAAATAAGGGTAAGCGTTTGAACAGGTTTTTATACCCAGCGGTTTGAATTAATAATAAACGAAGATAATGATTAATCAAACCAGTAAAAGGCTCTTTAGTTGAAATAGGCACAAAATAACATTTAGGATCGCTACAGTATGTACGAAAAATACGGCTCTATTAAACCCATGTGATTGTTAAAACTTTAACTTAAAAAAAGTGTAAAGCAAACGTAAACCTTTTGTCTAAGGAGTGGATCCGAAGAGGTATACATTGTTGCAATAACGATGAATTCATAGAGAACTAATAAAATATTTATTTAAGTAACACGGCTCGCGACAATAAAACTGATTTGATAAATAAATATTAAATGACATTGAAATAACTATAACTCGAAAAGCTACAAAAAATAAAAAAAAAATAAATAAATAAATAAAAATGAAAAAAAGAAATAAATAAATAAATAATAATTGAATCATTTGGTCGCTAAAAAAGTCCGGTGAGGGGCGCGGAACCAGGAATAGCGTATAGAGCAGTATGGTTGAAACGCGTGGTGTGATCGAAGGGCAGGTAAGAAAGAAACAAAAGAAAATGTACATGTATATGTACATTTTGAGATTCATACAGTAAGTATACTATCTATTATTTACATCTATCTATTATGTCGTGACAGTAGACATAACTGTCCGATAGTAGGACGATACCAGTAGGGAATGCTACATCGTCCGGGGCACGATTTGGCCAGTAACCGGTCTGCTCGCTATGATATTACTCAAGAAAACAATACAATTGCCTCGGATCGACCTGGCTACAAGGGGCGGTCAAGGTCGAAACAGACAGGCCCCGTTGCTGACGACTGTGCAAAGAATGAATGGCGAGTCGGTACGTGGAATGTTAGAAGTATGCATGGTAAAGAATTTGAAATTTCGAATGTAATGTACGAAAGACACCTTGATATTCTGTGTGTATCGGAGACAAAGCGCAAAGGAAAGGATGCTGTGGAGATGGAGGATGGCAGCCTGGCACTATGGTCAGGAGTTGAGACGGAAGTGCATGGAGCAAAAGGAGTTGGGGTGATCATAAGTGAAAGAGCGAAAAGATGTGTTAAACAGTACGAATTAGTATCTCCCCGGGTAATATGGGCTAGAATGAAAGTGGAGTTTCGAAGAATTTTTCTTATTGCATGCTATGCACCGGTGAATGGAGAAAGAGACCAGGAGCGCGAGAACTTCTGGAATGAAGTAGAGAACGTGTTGAACGTATGTAAGCCAAACGAAAGAGTGATTATATTGGGGGATATGAACGGATGGGTGGGTCTACAGAGAGAACATAGTGAACGCGTTCTAAGAAAGTTCGGAGACCAAAGAATCAAGGAGAACGGTGAACAACTGCTGAACATCTGTGTGGAGAGAAGCCTGTTTGTATCCAGTACGTCGTTTAAACATAAAAATGTGCATATGTATACATGGCAAAGAGGTGAATCTAAAAGCATGATAGACTTGATAGTGTATGATGAACGGCTTAAAAACCTGGTGAAAGACACAAAAGTAATGCGCGGAGCGGAGTGTGGATCGGACCACGTTTTGGTTGTATCGAGAGTGTGTTTAGGGCAAAAGTGGGTGTGGAGAAGGAAAGCAAACGTAGTGCGAACGACCAGAATTAAGGTTGACAAACTTGGGGATAATGGTGCGAGAATGAAATACGTAGATGCTGTGAATAAAGAGTTGACTGTGAATGAAGCAGTGTGGAACGAACAAATAAAAGACACTGACGTTGAAAGTGCATGGATAAGCTTGAAAAACTCTGTTGTCAATTGTGCCGTGCGAATATGTGGAAGAGTGATTTTAGGTAGACAGACAAATGTGTTTGGCGGAATGAGTCGGTAAAAAAGGCACTAAGTAAGAAAAAAGATGCGTACATGGCAATGATTGCAGCAAAAAATGAGACTGAGAAGAAACGATTGTATGAGGTGTACAGATTAAGAAACAAATAAGCGAAGGAGGCAGTGAGAATAAGTAAAGAGAAAGTGATGGCTGTCGAAGGAGAGAAAATGCAGAATGATTTTGAGGGAAACAAAAAACTCTTCTGGAAATGGGTCAAAAATACAAAACGTGGCCCAAAGTAGATCGCTGCAGGACTGATGAATGATAGAAACGAAACAGTATGGGACGATTGTGAAGTGAGGAAATGCTGGCAAGAATATTTCGGAAAGCTGTACAGTAGTGAGGAAAGTAAGACTGAAGAGTTAAATGAGGAGAATATAGAAGAAATGATGAATGAAACTGAGAAGGATATTGGAATAAATGAGGTAGAGAAAACGGCAGGAAGGTTGAAAAACGGCAAGGGAGCAGGCGTAGATGAAATCACTGGTGAAATGCTCAAGTATGGTGGTGCAAAGCTTATACGAAGATTGCGTGAATTATTCAATGTATGCCTTATGTGTGGAAAAGTGCCGAGTGTTTGGAAGAGCGCGATCACTGTACCATTGTATAAGGGTAAGGGGAACAAGAGTGATTGTAAGAACTACAGAGGAATAAGCTTGCTCAGCGTACCTGGTAAAGTTTTTGGAAGAATACTGATTGATAGAGTACGAGAAACTACACAATCTAAGATGTGGGATGTGCAAGGTGGCTTCATGCCAGGGAGAGGATGTGTCGATCAGATGGTTGCTCTCCAGCAGGTGATCGAAAAGTGCTTAAAGGTAAAAAGGAAGTTGTACTGTGCGTTTGTAGATCTGGAGAAAGCATATGACAGAGTGAATAGAGAGAAGCTGTGGGAAATATTAAATGAATATGGCGTAAATAAAGGTCTAATAAATGGAATAAGGGCAGTATACAACGGTACTCGGGCTTGTGTTAGGGTGAGAGGAGGTGTGAGTGAATACTTTAATATTGAGCAAGGAGTGCGACAAGGCTGTGTGATGTCACCGTGGTTGTTCAATATATACATGGATAAATGTCTTAGACAAGCATGTACCGATACAAATGCTGTAATGGTTGGTGACGTAAATGTACGACTCCTGGTGTATGCAGATGACACAGTCTTATTAAGTGACAGTGCGGATGAGCTGCAAACCGCTCTGAGGAAGTTTGATACAGTCTGTGAGAGCATGGACCTAAAGGTAAATGTGAACAAAACTAAGATTGTGGTGTTCCATCGGGAAGGTGAAAAGGAGAGGAATTTTTACTGCAGATGGTACAATTGAGAGCGAGATTGGACAAAGGGTCAATGCTGGAAGGAAAGTGATTGGAAGTATGTGGACGATAATGAGATATGAAAGCATGAGCCTAGCTGCGAAACGAGCTATAATGGCGTATTAATCCCGTCAGTACTGTATGGAAGTGAGACATGGGTATGTCAAAAAAAGCACGAAAATAAATGCCGTGGGTATGAGATTCCTGAGAAGCGCATGTGGTAAAACGAGACGGGACGAGATAAAAAAATGAATGTATAATGAAGGAGTGTGGCGAGGAAAAGACTATGATGGATAGATATAAAAGTTGTACATTACGTTGGTTTGGTCACATTGGGAGAATGAACAACGCAAGATTAACGAAACAAATATATGTGGGTGAGGTTAGGGAAAAGGCCGGTCCTGGTAGGCCGCGTAAAACTTGGCTGAATGTAGTAGAATCTATGATAAAGGAAAGAAAGATAAGGAGTTTTAAAAACAAAAGGGCATGTCAGAGACTATGTATGAATCTTGCGGAAGCTAGGGAGGTATGCGGAGATAGGAAAGCATGGCGAAAGATTATGAATCAAAAATAAATAAGAGGCAGGGATTGTTTTGCCTACCCCGCAAGGGAATGGCGTGAATGTTAAGTAAGTAAGTAGGTAAGTAAAACGTATCTTCACAAGTAAAAAAATAAATAACGAAACATTAGCTAATGATTTAATGATTTACAATTCTGTCTCTGCTAAATTTTATGCTTTGCCCAAAATTCATAAACCAAACCTTTGTTTTAGACCTATATTTCAAGTGTTAATACACCAAATAGAAAATTAACCCTGCTGTTCTCCTCGACAAGGCTATACACTTGTGCTCCTTCGGGTCATAACGACCCGAACTCCTGAAATATGAATTAAAACCAAAATAACAACAATTTTTATATATTTATTAAATTTATTTCTCTAATGCAACGTTTTTTATATGAAACCCAAATTTAAATAAAAAAAAGAAAACGGAATAAAAAATGTCTAATAATTGACATGATCCACTACTTCTTACAGTCGTGACAATAAAAGGTCACGTTTTCTTTACACAAATATTTTTTACACTTAATTCAGGTCATATTAGTTTTGTTATCACATTTAGAACGGCAAAATTTGCAGCTTGCCTGTTTGTTATTGTTGCTAGTTCCAGGAGGAGGTGCGGTAGAATTTTCCACCAATGGTTGTTGAATAGCTGTTACAATTGCAGCTGCTTGTTCATTACGGGGAAGATGTTTTCTGGACAAAATGTAAGGATTTACCAATTGTTTGCCCAGTTGTTCCAAAAACAGTCTTCTTTTGGACAAAATATTTTTATTCCAGTCTGGATTTATTTCGCGCCATAAGACGAAAACATTATAGCCACTGGTATCTAAAATGTTGTAAAATAAGATTATGGGCCATCGATTTGTTTTTCGTTTGCATGTGTATGCACCGATTAGCCGATCTAATGTATCAACTGCTCCTTTGGTAGAGTTATAATCAAGTATAATTTGTGGTTTTTTGTCTTCTCTGTCGCTTATTTGTTTCTGGTAAGATTTCCTTTGAGAAGCATTTGACCCAATTTATACGATGTAAAGAAATTATCACAAGTTACATTTTGACCTCTTAGTCCATAAGTAAGATCTAAAACTACTCTCAGCCTCTGATCCTGCTCAAGTTTTCCCCCAGGTGGTTTTCCCGTATATACTTGAACTTCTAAAGCATAAGAACTTGCACTATCACAAAGCGTCCACATTTTGATGCCATATTTTGCTGGCTTGATTGGTATATACTGCTTGAATGGACAACGACCTCTAAATGCAACCAGCTACTCGTCCACAGTTACGTTTTGCCCAGGATTGTATAATTTTGGTAGTATTTCAGCCCATTTGTCCCAAAATTCTCTAATAGGAGCCAACTTATCCCATAGCCTTCTTTCTTGACGATCTTCTTTATTATCAAACCGTAACACGCGTGATATATAATAAAATCGTTTCAACGACGTTGTTGCACGAAAAAGAGGTCTGCCTATTTCTGCATTCCACAAACTTCTGGTAAATTCATCATGCGATCTGTAAACTCCTCCTAACAGTAACAAACCTATGTACGCCTGCAACGTAATGTCATCTAATTCTTGTTACCATACACTGTACGACCTTCGGTGTTAGTCATTTTCAAAATTATATTTTCCTGAGAACTATTGAAAAATAGCTGAAATGTGGATTTTACATCCTGGACTCGTGCATTGCTGTATCTAATTGGACCTAGAGCGACTTTTATGATATTTGCACTAGCTGCACGCCCTGATTGAGGAAATGGATCTAACATCCAAGTTATGGGATTATCTTTAGATTGAACCGATTGAGCAGGTGGCATCAATTGCGTAGGATTTGTCCGTCCAGCATCGTCGAAAAAATCATCGTCTGACTGTTAATAATCACCATCTTCACTAATATGATCTTCCCCTTCAGAAGCTTCATCGTCACTAATATCACTCAAATTATCAATAAGTTTTTCTAAGTCTTCACCACTAAGATATTTTTTTGCCATTATTGTTATTTCAGCACTTTATAAGAACTAACCGCACTTTACTCTGCAACGTAACAAACAGAACTGTCGGTTGCATACTGCGATATGATATTAACACCTGCTGCAAGTTGCAAATCTGTTACTGTTTCGACTTGCACACACGGCTACAGACCTGCCGCAAATGCTGTAGTAACTCGCATAGGTAGGTACATTTGAACAAGCATGTGTTGATATGCATATTATCTATACTCAAATTACAATATAAAATAATTGGAAATACAAATTTATACGTCCTACTAATGTATTACAGCCTCAGGTCATAATGATCCGAGGAACATCAATGTAATAATCATTAAAAAAATAAGGAAAAAAAATTTATTAAAACTAACAAGCCACCTCATTCTTCAATGGATTAGAAACAAAGTCATTAGCTACGAAGTTTAGATATTAATAAACAAAAAAGTTATCTAAATAACAATTTGATTTCGGGTCATATAGACCCGAAGGTAACAGCAGGGTTAACTGAATTCATTTTTAACATTTTAACTAAATCGTACAGTTATAATAATGATTATTATACTAAGATTCATTTGCATTCTCTGAAAAATTTAGTAACTTTAAATTGCCTGATAACCATGTTTTAATAAATTTAGATGTTGTTTCTCTTTTCACTAATATACCAATTTATTTAGTGAAAGAAACAATAAAATAATCATTGGTATGAAATTTCTAGTAATTGTCATTTAAGTTTAAAATGTTTTTTTGAAATTGTTACCTTTCTTTTTGATTCAGATAGGTACATTTTCTTTAAACAAATTTTTGGAACTCAAATGGGTTCTACAGTAAGCCCTATCGTATCACGCTATGCAATGGACAATCTTCTTTCTGATGTTATATCTAAATTGCCGTTCCGATTGCCTTTTTTAATAAAATACGTTGATAACATAATTTTTAGTATTCCATCAGATAAATCCAATGTAGCTCTAAAAATATTTAATTCATATGTTCCTAACCGTCAGTTTACGATTTAAGAAGAAATTCAATGTTCCATTATTAGATATAAAATTGAACATAAATTCCCAAAATGTTGTATACTTGATTGGTACATCAAACCTACAAATTCAGGCGAATTCTTAAATTATTTTTCTTTCTATGAGCATAAAACAAAAATAAATTTAGTGTTATGTCTCAAAAATATAATAACGAAAATATGTCATACACAATTTCTTAATATAAAAATTTAATAATGTTAAAACAAATATTTTTAGAAAATTCATATCCTGAAAAATTGTTAAATAAACTACTGTTTAGTAATCATTTAATTCAAAATTCTAGTAATACTAATAACTCTTAACATTGATCATAAAAATTTTTCAAGTTTTCCACTTATTCACAATGTTACATCGAAGATTATAAATATTTTTAAAACTATATTAAATACAGAATATAAAATTACACCAAAACCTGTTAACTCATTACAAAAACTGTTTCCAAAATTAAAAGATTCCTTTAAAGAAATCTAACGTAGTTTACAAAATTTACTGTCAAGATTGTAGTTCTTGCTATGTAGGGCAAACTTCACGCAATTCTCACAAAAGTGATTGCAGACTTAACAAAATCTTTGTAGTTTAGAAGAACATTTTTTAAATTATAATCATTCTTTCGATTTTAAAAATTCCAAAATTCTAAGAAGCGAAAAATTATTGAACAAAAGGCTTATTTTAGAAATGATTGAAATTTATGTAAAGGATTCAGCCATTAATAAAAAAAAGCGAATGTTGGTTTGAATGTCATTTATAGTAATATTTTAAATTATTGTAAGAGTAGAGGTAATACATTTATTTACATAAATGTATGTTTGTTAGATTGTATGTGTTTGAATGTTTGTTTGTGGTTTTAAAATTCATGTTACAATAGTTACCTGTTATTATGTCAATACTGTTTGACTTTTAAAATTTGTAATTAACTAGCCGTACCCGTCGCTCAAAATTGGGAGAGAGCGATATTAACATTTTGTGATACACGTGTGTCATAATGTTAACTGAAGAGTATGTTTACCAATTTTCGAGTAAATCGACCCAAAGAATAAAAAGTTTCACAAAAAACTTCAACCCACCATTTCATCCTCTTAGGGGTGGAATTTCGAAAAATTATTTTTTAGTGGATACCTACACTTCACAAAGAACACACCATCGATCGATAAATCCCCACCGATGCAGCTGTTAAATGACATTTGCAGCGCGCGAACTGTCAAACGCGTGAACTATCAAATGCGCGAAGTTTAAACAGTCATTAAATTTTCTTAAACGTTCAAATTTTCTACGCAATTTTCTTCATTTTTCTTTCCCTAAAAACCCTCTACAAAGTATTATAAAACTTAAAAAAAATCAATGAAATCTGTAAAGTCGTTCTCAAGTTATGGCGTCACCAAGGAAAACAAACATTCATTCTTATGTATATAGATTTCTGTAAGTTCTTTAGTTTATATATTTTATATTTGTTTTGCCTATTATTAAATGGCTTGTAGGTTGTAGCATATATATTTTGCGAAAGCTCTGCAAAAAGATTAATTAGGGGATAAAAGAATAAATATATATATACATATATATATATATATATATATATATATATATATAGAGAGAGAGAGAGAGAGAGAGAGAGAATAGAGAGAGAGAGAGAGAGAGAGAGAGGAGCTTCATAATGTCCGTTTATACCTCCACTATAAACAGAACAGTTCTGAGGAGGCCGCTCCAGAAGTCGCTTTTATACAAGATGTCCAAAAGATAGTGGAAAAGCCACACGTGGCGATCTTCCATGGACTACTTTAAGTAAAAAATCCTAATACGAAAATGCTTTAAACCACTTCATGTAGCCACACAAAATCAACAAAGTGGAAATTTTGGGTCACAAGTATGCATATTTTATTTCAATTCTATTTCTTTTGGCTATTACTGTTACCATTTTAAGATTACCTTTTAAACATTTATAAAAGTGCATTTTTTATAAATTAGGATGTTTGTCAACCCTGCAAATTTGACCAAATATGGTCGAAATTTTTGTTTATAAAGCTAGGGCCTTAAAATTCAGGACTTAAGCTTTTAGCATAAGACTATCCACAAAAATATACGACAAGTTGAGTTTAAGATGAAGGGGCTGCGCCCGGGCGCTCAAAGTATTGTATTCGGTCAAAAAAAAATTACTATTTTCCGATCTCTGGTTGAGCTGAATTTCATCATTCACGTGTATATTGGCCAAGTAAGTTCGAAATTTTTGTTGAAAAATTGAGTTGCTTTCTTTGTTGGAACACACCCAAGCGCCTAAAAAGTAGAAAATAAAAATAACCAAAGAAAAAAACGTTTTTAAAAAACGCTTTTATTTCCAAATGTATTAAAAGAATAAAATAATTTTTTTATCTAGCCAGTAACATCAAAAAATGTTTGTGACTAAAAATAAAAGTGTGGTGCATACATATCTCATACTTATAATAAAGCCTATCAATACGTACATTCAAACAATGAAGTGCAAGGCACTACAAAGAGCGCCCCACACATTTATTTTTAGTCACAAAATTTTTTGATGTTAATGGGTAGATAAAAAAAATTATTTTATTCTTTTCAGTACATTTGGAAATAAAAGCGTTTTTTAAAAATGGTTTTTTTTTTATTTTTATTGGTAATAAGTTCAGAAAGAATCTAACTACCTAATCCTCGAATTAAATTGAGTTGTATTGGAAAATAAAATATTCATGAAGGTTTAAAGTCGAGCGTGTTGAAAAATGATACGATTTATAGTACCTTGTTATAAATAAAATTCAACAGTTTGAAAACTACGCCAATTAAACACTTAGAATTTATATATTTTAACAGCAATATGTCAATTATTAAATATCAAACATTGTAGGCAAGTCGGCCTCACTGATTTTGTAAAATAAGCTTTCAAAGCAAAGTGAATAAACTTTTTGCTTTCATAGTAGCGTTGATTGAAAGATTTTTTACTCAATGATAGTAGTCAGTCTACAGTCTTTCTCTTGACTATAGATTAATAATGAAGTCTTGACTGTTAACGTTAATAACGCTAGAACTTGTTGATTAATTTAGAGTTGGAAATATCTAGATTCTTAACAAAGCTATAACCCCTTGCCATTTAGAAATATTGATTATTATTAATTTGCAACTTATGATGTAAGAACTTACTCTCACCTTCACTATGAGAAAATGGGACATATATTAACGCCAGTTTTGCAATTTCATGACGTCATACAACGAAAATCAATGTGAGAATACAATGCAAGGTATTATCTATTGTACTTTTTGTTTGAATTCAATTATAATAATCAGAATTTGGCTGTAGGTGTAGTTAGGTTAAGTACAAGAATAGAGAGCAGATTTGTTCCCAATTCCGCTTCGCCTCGAAATTTACTCCAATTATTTTTTGCTTTTATGTAGCCGTGATAAAGACTATTATTATTTAAAATCTGTGATTATAATCGAAAGTGCAATTACGGGCGAAATCCTAATTATAAAGAGTTGACACCAGTTGTGTAACAAATACAGTACTTACTTAAACATTAAATGTACCTGTATAAGTGTATAAGTATAAGTTTTGATATAGGTACGAAAATTCAGTATTAGGTATCTGACATACGTAATGGCATTGTGTATATAATAAAATAGTACCGACATTCTTGAACCATCTTGTGCGTAAAAATATTTAAACCGCAGTTAGAGCCTTTGCCCCTTTCTTGAGTCAGTCCTCAAGTACAAACATATATCTTATAATATGTCCGTTTCGTTTGATAATGCAAGAAAATATAATTGCTTTAAAAGTAAAATTTTGAAGATAACGCATTAAACCCTTATACAATGGGTTCGCATTTTCGCTTTTATTGTCAAGAATTCGCCAGTCTGGTTAAAACCAATATTAGCCCAGTTGTTGTTTTAACCTTTTCACTATCCCAACTTACGCGTCACATGTATTGTCTATGGATACACGCGGTCCCAGCAAATTAAACACTAGGATTTTGTCTGGTTTAAAGTAAGTAAGACACAATCTTGCCATAATGTAACTGTATTTTCATAAAAAAAATTTAAGTAACAAAAAGAAAAATATATTTAAACAATGTAAATTAAAATATAAAAGATAGCGCTAAATAATACCACAGATGTATACACACTACAGATAGCTCATCACGTGTTAAACGTTGGCTACGGTGATTTGGATTTAAGCGCCTGGCGAGCTAAATCCAAAGCAAAAATACACCAGCAATATTAGCATTCTAAATACAGATGTCCTCTCGAAACTTAAAATATACCGACTTATAGAAATCTATAATGATCTACGCACTTAATACGCGTACGGTCAAAATATGTAGTTGCCTTTATTTATTGTGGTAACACTGTCCCTAAATACAACAAGGTTACGTATGGTTATAAAAATATTTGTTTATGGCTCTTTATTGTAAGTGTCTAGAGATTGCAAGTATAGAATTATTAAATTTACCGCCAATAGATATACAGGAGTTGAGTTCATTCATGTTATTTAATATTAAAATCACAAAAAAATAAGATTAATTCTTATATCTGTGATTCAATGTAAAAAATTCGTCACGTAATTCAACAGACTTTGTTCAAATGTGCAGAAAATAAAGAGGTTTTTTTTAAATGAATGAAAACGTAAAAAGATAATTTTATGTCATTGTATTCGATTTCGAAGTGTATGAGAGCGTAAATAAGTGCCGTTATCGGTTATACAAGTGTCCGAAGTAGTGTGAAAATAAAAATACGGCCGCATATCCGTCGGACGCCGGACTTGTGTGAAAAGAGGCTAAAGATAACCATTTACGTGTTTACTTTAATAACTAAATTTTATGAGTACTACATAGAGGATATTATAATAGTTGTAATCATACGTGCATTTTAAATATTTGAAGAACTAGATAAGTACAACGTCGTTTCAAACAGGTTTTTTTGCTTAAACTGTCAGATATTGGTGCATTTACCTTATTTAGTTACGTAGGTAAATGATAGCTTTTATTACAAGTGAAACTCTATCCTAAACTACTAAATGCTTCAAAATAAAACACATTTTCATTGTTGTATATTCAATAGAAATAAGATTTATGGCCTCACATGAAGTATGCAGTAAATAAGAGCTAACCTATATTTCTAAGGTGGGTATAGAAAAAGACTTCTGCTAAATTAAATATAATATAACTATTTGAATCATCACAATTTCAAGAGCAAAGAATAAAGATTACTCTAATTTAATAATTTATATTCTGAATAAAAATACATCAGCACAATGAATGAATGCTGTTTGTTTACCTTATCTCATTTGTTGCAGTTCTAGTATTTTTACAGGGGTATGTATGGCTTGAAAAATTGCTGACATTAAAAGGTTTTGACGGTTAAACGCGAACTTACAACATTTTACCTATGCAAAGACGTTTAAACGTGTAGCTGTAAACGTTTAATCGCTACAACCCTACTGCCTGCAAATATTTGTTGCTTAAAACTAAACAGTTTTTTTATTTGAATTAATTATTTGAAAATAATATATTAATAGAAACTAGTCAAATTTTAAAAAAATCATCGATTTTTGATTTTTTTTAAAGAAATCATGATTTTTAACAATCCTCGCCCAAAGTAAGCAAATCCGGTAAAACCGGATTGTATTACGGTTGACTACTCTGGACGTATACAGCGAGTCCCAGAATTTTTAAAGTTCAAGGGTCTAGTTTTTGGAGAAACACTCGGACACGTCGATTTTTATTTTTGACTGCAGTTTTTTTAGTAGTAAAAGTTTGTATATAGGGTGGCCCAAAAATTAGTTGCGACCCCCCATTTGGTTTTGTCAAATGGAACCTCATGTTTTTTATTTCATTTTCTGAATCTGTTTTGAATTCTGAGTAAATCTCATGTCCTATACCTGATCAGGAGGAATTTACAATTGAACGTATCAACAATTAAGACTGTATCAAGGTAGGCGGCCTTTGTTTTCTGTCAAAAGGAACAATTTATTCAAAAAACACCAGAAATGAAATCAAATGTTCAGTTTCTATTTGTGTACGTGTTCTATCACCAAATCCAATCATGCAGAGAATTTTATTTTTGTCTTGTTCCGCTAACTTCACCATTTCGGAAAGGACAAATGTTGAAATTTGACGTCAGAAATAAATTGGCATACACAATGAAATGAAAACATGTACCTATTGTTTATGGATCGCGTTGGATACGATTATTTTGCAAGTGTTTTTGATAGTTTTATAAAGACTTTTTTTTTTTCGTAAATATCTCGAGATCTGTTGACTATAGGTATATAACATGGTACATGAGATTTACTTTGAATTCAAAGCAGATTCAGAAAATGAAATAAAAAACAGGTGTTTTTATTTGACAAAATTAAGTTGATGGTCGTAACTAATTTTTGGGCCATCCTATATACAAAATGTTACCACTACAAAAACGCTTCTCCAAAAATTAGACCCTTGAATTTTAAATGAATTTAGACATAACTTCTGGGGCTCACTGTATATACACTATTAACCTACGCTGCTCCAGACGTACAGAAACGCAGCGCTTAAATTTCTTGGCACGCACATACGCCTCCTTTATATCGAAAGTTAGAGTGAAGGTGGTATTGAGGAAATTGCAAGTCGGGTGACTCGGAGCTTTCAGAGGAGACTTGTGTTTCAGATAGAAACAATATATCAGGTTGTAATTGTTCAAGATGTTGGTGAATAGCATTAAGATTAGACCTGATACCGCGGATGTTGCAGTAGTGAATAAGAAAGTTGATACTTTCGATGACCTAGTCGAATAACTAAAAGTATGTCATAAAGGAAGCATCAAATCAAAAGTTTACAAGAGCCAAAAAAGTTAGATAAATCATCAAACTACCACAAAAAATGGATGCGACGTTCATAGGCGTTCGTCAGAAAAAAATGGGGGGTTAAAGGTTACCACATCCCTATTATTTTTCTATTAGTTCTTTGAATTTTTCACTTAAAATCACTTAAAACACACTTCTAAAAAGTGAAGTTTGACACCCTGTATATCGAAAAGGAAGCGTTCAAATGAAAAGTGACATAAGAAAAGTCCCCTTATTTTGTCCCAAAGAATATGTGGTTAACGGATTGGCCTACTTTTTTGTAATACCCTGTATAATAAAGTAGTAAATTTGGTGAAGGCTAAGTTTTCACATTTAAAAATTGAAGATGATGAGTGTGGCGATCATAGGAAGTTATTGTTGAAATTAATGATTCGTACAACTGTTTTTAAATGGTGTAAGTGGCAATCGGTGCATCAAGTGTAAGAAACGGTACATTGAAAATTACGGATCCTTAAAAACGTTGAGATTTGTTGTTTTTATTGATGCTGTATATTGTAAGATAGAGTGAATGATTTCTTATTTTTGTAAATAGGTGATCTAACTTGTTACATCGGTGTAATTGTACATTTGTTCCCAGGGATTAAATTACATTAATTAGTATAAGTAGTGAACTAGCGTATCGTATATTTCTCGCGAATACTACGAAGGCAAAGGTTTTCTTGCGTCATTTCTTTCCTTTGCTTTACCAACCACGAAATGACATTCTCCCTTTTGGCTTTGTTGTACATATTCATTAACAAAATTTTTGGGATATTTAAATAAATGCTATGAGCTATTTTAATTGTGTTTAAATCGTTCCTTCACGATACCGAATCTGAAAATTTAGTTATTAAAGTAAACACGTAAATGGTTATCTTTAGCCTCTTTTCACACAAGTCCGGCGTCCGACGGATATGCGGCCGTATTTTTATTTTCACACTACTTCGGACACTTGTATAACCGATAACGGCACTTATTTATGCTCTCATACACTTCGAAATCGAATACAATGACATAAAATTATCTTTTTACGTTTTCATTCATTTAAAAAAAACCTCTTTATTTTCTGCACATTTGAACAAAGTCTGTTGAATTACGTGACGAATTTTTTACATTGAATCACAGATATAAGAATTAATCTTATTTTTTGTGATTTTAATATTAAATAACATGAATGAACTCAAATCCTGTATATCTATTGGCGGTAAATTTAATAATTCTATACTTGCAATCTCTAGACACTTACAATAAAGAGCCATAAACAAATATTTTTATAACCATACGTAACCTTGTTGTATTTAGGGACAGTGTTACCACAATAAATAAAGGCAACTACATATTTTGACCGTACGCGTATTAAGTGCGTAGATCATTATAGATTTCTATAAGTCGGTATATTTTAAGTTTCGAGAGGACATCTGTATTTAGAATGCTAATATTGCTGGTGTATTTTTGCTTTGGATTTAGCTCGCCAGGCGCTTAAATCCAAATCACCGTAGCCAACTTTTAACACGTGATGATCTGTAGTGTGTATACATCTGTGATAGTACTTTATGAAATTGAAAATGTTTGCTAGGATTTTTGATAAATTTCGTTATTTCTGTATGTAAGTATTTGTAAAAATTAAACCAAATCACTAAATTAATATAGTAATGGTTGTTAAAAGGAAATAAAGTGGGTAATTGTAGTGCTAGTCAAGTGATGGGAGAATGAATTGTTTTGTATATAGTGGGCACCCTTCGTTAATCTCTATTGTTCTGTGAACATAATATAATACAAATGTCTAGTATTATTCTAATTAGAATATGAAAATTTTTCAATATCTTGCAAAATTATTTTCTGGTTTTACTTCATATAAAAGTGAAAAAAATGAAAGACGAATATTTGAACAATGTAATAGGCAATTGTATTTTAAAAAATTATTTTCAAGTAATTTATGTTTTACATCGGTAGCTAACAATAAATTTATAATGCGTTTATTTTACAGGTATTGAGATGAATCTAATTAAGATACATGTAGCTATATAATTCCATAGTGAAGTTTTGTTTTAGTTTGTACGAAAATGGTACATTTCCATAAATAATCGTAGAATAATATGATTAATGAACATTGAGGTGTTTGAAAAATTTAAGATATTTTCTTAATGTTGTGTTAATTATGATAATTTTAGTAATAGACAACACAGTACATAAAAGTATACGGGATGTTTGTTTCGTTTTTCAGTTAATTCAATTTTCTTTTAGTTTTTATAAGTTTATATTAAACAATATTCCCTAACGACATGTAATACGGGTTGTGGTTGATAAAAATAATGTTACAATTAGAGATAGGCTGGTATCAATGTCACAATGTACATGTGCGCAGCCGAGTTTTATGAGAACATTCGTATTGGTGCGTTAAACTTATAATAGTGCAAAACTTTAGAAAAAACAGAACAAGCACATTAGTGGGTGACTATATAACTTGGATCATGCAATAGATCTGGAATTATTGTGTTTAATTCTACAGTTCTTCACATAAAACTAGTGTATGACAACATTTTGACACTAGTTGTAGGAAAACTTATCTACCTACAAAAGTGATTAAATAAACTAATTTGTAACTTAAACTATAGTTCTAAACACTTACATGAACAGTTTTTGTGCTTAAAAATGTGAAATTTAACATTAATTTGATAAAGACAATGTGAGGTTATGTCATATCCTCGAACATACAATTTTTGTGAAAAGTAATTTTAATTGAGACAATTCCTATAAAATAAATTAGTAGAGGCAAAAATAATAAGGTAGCCTCAATTTTATGATGTAATTCCTTATTTTTATGTTCAATTTTGTTAATTTTAGTTTGTAAGAATTGTGTTAGATTTAAAAAATTTTTCCTTTCAAATTGGCCGCAGGCAGTTTTGAGATGTATATTAGGGTGCAGTAGCTTCCCCTATTCCTGTGGAGTTACTTTTCAAGCCTGTAAATTGCATAGAATTAGTTTAATTTCAATAAATAAGGGTAGAAATCAACATTGTTATTAAATGTCCGATTTAGATCTTGTTTGGTATCAAAATTTAGAGAAATTTGTGTAGATTTTTGAAATGTTTTTAGATTTAAGATATGTATTATAGGAAGAAAGTTATAAGGTTTTAAAGAATTTACGTAATTTAAGAATTGTTTTAACCAATAGGAATTAAGCAAAAATTTCTCGTAACTAAGGAAACATTCGAAGAATTTGGTTGTCGAGTAAACAGATATAAATACAAGCGTTTTTAGCTTCTTGAGCTTGAGCTTGTGTCCATAAGTTATTTTCATTATACACCCTGTTTATTAAAAAGTGTTTTAATTTACGACAACCATCCATATTCCATGCTCATTCAAAATTTACTTTTGAATGCAATTTATCAAAGAAGTAATAAACCTAAAACAAAGATTCGTCAACATTATAATATTAATAGTGAAACTTACCGAAGTGAATAAGCTGATTATCGTAAAGAAAACTTTGGATGTTCGAGTGGCAGAATAGCAGTTTGCAGCAGCTGGTGTTTACTATCATCTTGTGCAGCAGATACCCACGAAGAAAAGGGCCAAATGTGAGTATTTTGTTGACATTGATACTATTTTGTTATGGTCGCAATTTATATACTTTGTAATAACAATGATGTGCAACAACAAGTATGCAGGTTCAAAGGGAATATTATTTGTTCTAGAATTTTAAATGTTTTCTTGATAATTAGTTTTTTTTTTATTAATCAAACATCTTTATACTTACTGGTTTGTCAAATTTAATTTTCTTTATGATAGGTCATATGGTTGCGGATTCACTGCGCACGCTCACTATTATTTTTAAAAGTAGTTGTTATATACAGGGTATAACGCAGATATTGATGCGAAGTAAAGATTATAATCCGATTTATTTAATCAATTAAGATTTTTTTTTATTAAATAGGACATTACCTTAGTGTATTTTGATCATGTTAACTATGGTTATTGTAGTCAAACCAATAAGTTATTTCAATTTCATGATAGTTTGTTTTACAATATTAAATGCAGGTACCTTCTAAATTTTCGTTGATCCCTATCCCCTGTTAGATGAGTCTCATTGTTCTACCGGATTTTAATTTTATTTTATATTTATTTTTAATCTTAATTATAAAAATCATTTTTAATATAAGAGAGATAAGGGGGGAGATATCAGTGCAGTATTGTTGACCAAAATCTATTGAAGATTGCAAAGATAGAAACAACAAATTATAGTTCAGAAGCTTCAACACCCACATTTATAGAAGAAGCAGATAATGATAATATCGGGTCAATGGAAACTTCCATGTCTGAATCTTCCACAAATGTTACCCTTCAACCAGAAGAACTAGCTTTAACAAACTTTGAACAATCATATGCAATTCAAAATGAAATCACAAATGATACTGGTGAAACTGCAGATAATGAACTTGAAGAACAACTTATTATTAGTGATTCTTGCCCGTTACCAGATGAAAATGAAGAAACATCTAAAAGTCCCATCTCTAACTATAGCGAAGAGCATTTTGATTCTGGTCACACAGTTGAATTAGTGGATAATTTGAATGGGCAAGAATCACTAATAATAAGTTGTTCTTCTTCAAGTTCATTATCTGCAGTTTCACCAGTATCATTTGTGATTTCATTTTGAATTGCATATGATTGTTCAAAGTTTGTTAAAGCTAGTTCTTCTGGTTGAAGGGTAACATTTGTGGAAGATTCAGACATGGAAGTTTCCATTGACCCGATATATTATCATTATCTGCTTCTTCTATAAATGTGGGTGTTGAAGCTTCTGAACTATAATTTGTTGTTTCTATCTTTGCAATCTTCAATAGATTTTGGTCAACAATACCTGTAAAATAAACGCATTATAAATTTATTGTTAGCTACCGATGTAAAACATAAATTACTTGAAAATAATTTTTTAAAATACAATTGCCTATTACATTGTTCAAATATTCGTCTTTCATTTTTTTCACTTTTATATGAAGTAAAACCAGAAAATAATTTTGCAAGATATTGAAAAATTTTCATATTCTTAATTAGAATAATACTAGACATTTGTATTATATTATGTTCACAGAACAATAGAGATTAAGGAAGGGTGCCCACTATATACAAAACAATTCATTCTCCCATCACTTGACTAGCACTACAATTACCCACTTTATTTCCTTTTAGCAACCATTACTATATTAATTTAGTGATTTGGTTTAATTTTTACAAATACTTACATACAGAAATAACGAAATTTATCAAAAATCCTAGCAAACATTTTCAATTTCATAAAGTACTATCACAGATGTATACACACTACAGATCATCACGTGTTAAAAGTTGGCTACGGTGATTTGGATTTAAGCGCCTGGCGAGCTAAATCCAAAGCAAAAATACACCAGCAATATTAGCATTCTAAATACAGATGTCCTCTCGAAACTTAAAATATACCGACTTATAGAAATCTATAATGATCTACGCACTTAATACGCGTACGGTCAAAATATGTAGTTGCCTTTATTTATTGTGGTAACACTGTCCCTAAATACAACAAGGTTACGTATGGTTATAAAAATATTTGTTTATGGCTCTTTATTGTAAGTGTCTAGAGATTGCAAGTATAGAATTATTAAATTTACCGCCAATAGATATACAGGATTTGAGTTCATTCATGTTATTTAATATTAAAATCACAAAAAATAAGATTAATTCTTATATCTGTGATTCAATGTAAAAAATTCGTCACGTAATTCAACAGACTTTGTTCAAATGTGCAGAAAATAAAGAGGTTTTTTTTAAATGAATGAAAACGTAAAAAGATAATTTTATGTCATTGTATTCGATTTCGAAGTGTATGAGAGCATAAATAAGTGCCGTTATCGGTTATACAAGTGTCCGAAGTAGTGTGAAAATAAAAATACGGCCGCATATCCGTCGGACGCCGGACTTGTGTGAAAAGAGGCTAAAGATAACCATTTACGTGTTTACTTTAATAACTAAATTTTCAGATTCGGTATCGTGAAGGAACGATTTAAACACAATTAAAATAGCTCATAGCATTTATTTAAATATCCCAAAAATTTTGTTAATGAATATGTACAACAAAGCCAAAAGGGAGAATGTCATTTCGTGGTTGGTAAAGCAAAGGAAAGAAATGACGCAAGAAAACCTTTGCCTTCGTAGTATTCGCGAGAAATATACGATACGCTAGTTCACTACTTATACTAATTATTGTAATTTAATCCCTGGGAACAAATGTACAATTACACCGATATAACAAGTTAGATCACCTATTTACAAAAATAAGAAATCATTCACTCTATCTTACAATATACAGCATCAATAAAAACAACAAATCTCAACGTTTTTAAGGATCCGTAATTTTCAATGTACCGTTTCTTACACTTGATGCACCGATTGTCACTTACACCATTTAAAAACAGTTGTACGAATCATTAATTTCAACAATAACTTCCTATGATCGCCACACTCATCATCTTCAATTTTTAAATGTGAAAACTTAGCCTTCACCAAATTTACTACTTTATTATACAGGGTATTACAAAAAAGTAGGCCAATCCGTTAACCACATATTCTTTGGGACAAAATAAGGGGACTTTTCTTATGTCACTTTTCATTTGAACGCTTCCTTTTCGATATACAGGGTGTCAAACTTCACTTTTTAGAAGTGTGTTTTAAGTGATTTTAAGTGAAAAATTCAAAGAACTAATAGAAAAATAATAGGGATGTGGTAACCTTTAACCCCCCATTTTTTCTGACGAACGCCTATGAACGTCGCATCCATTTTTTGTGGTAGTTTGATGATTTATCTAACTTTTTTGGCTCTTGTAAACTTTTGATTTGATGCTTCCTTTATGACATACTTTTAGTTATTCGACTAGGTCATCGAAAGTATCAACTTTCTTATTCACTACTGCAACATCCGCGGTATCAGATCTAATCTTAATGCTATTCACCAACATCTTGAACAATTACAACCTGATATATTGTTTCTATCTGAAATACAAGTCTCCTCTGAAAGCTCCGAGTCACCCGACTTGCAATTTCCTCAATACCACCTTCACTCTAACTTTCGATATAAAGGAGGCGTATGTGCGTACATCAAGGACAGAATTGCTTGCAAGAGGGTTTCTTCCTTAGAGAATAAAATTTTTTACGTGATTTGGTTTAAACATTCTGGTCCTAATTTTGTGAAATTCTACTGTTGCATTTATAGGTCTCCTAATGACAGCAACTTTCAAGACTTCTTCGATTACCTTAGTATGAAAGTTGACTATCTCCTGTCTCAGTTTCCATCTTGCGATATCTCATTTGTAGGCGATTTCAATGTTCATAACTCTAATTGGCTTCAATTTTCATCTACTACAAATCCCGCTGGTCATAGTGCAGAAACATTTGCTATTTCATGTGATCTCACACAAATGATTTCTGAACCCTCTAGAATCCCTGATAACCCTAACCATACTCCACATCTTCTAGATCTCTTTCTTACATCAAACCCTCTTGTTTATAAAACTTCCGTTCTTTCGCCTTTAGGTCTTTCCGACCATTGTCTAATAAAAATCATTTCTACTGTACCTAATTCCACTGTTGTTCGCAAAACCGATAGAATCTTGTGGTGTTTTAAGTCAGCTCGATGGAGTGATTTACGGGATTTTTTTGCAACCTTTCCGTGGCGTGAATATTGTTTTAAGTCGTCCTCTTCTTCGGACATCGCTCTTTCAGTATCTGAAGTCATCCTCATGGGAATGGAGTTATACATTCCCAAAAAACAGTACCGTGTAGGTCATTCACGTTCCCAACCCTGGTTCAATAAGGCTTGTTCTCATGCAATATCTTTAAAAAATAAATGTTACATTAAATGGAAATCTAATAAATCGGTTGACAGTCATGTAGAATACGTTGGTGCTAGAAATATCTGCAAAAGTGTCATCTAAAACTAAAAAGTTGTTCGAACAACGAAAATGCAATGAACTAGCTACATCTCCTTTAGGCAGTCGTAAATTTTGGTCTTTAGCAAAAGCCATTAGTAAAAACATTCAAACATCTTCATTTCCCCCCCTGACATCTATTGACGGATCGGTAGTTGCTGATTCTGTAGACAAAGCCAACGTTTTTGTGGATTTGCTTGCATCAAACTCGTGTCTCAATGATTCTGGAAAAGATGTGTCCCTAGTCAACTCTTCTTCATACGTTATGAAACCAATTCATTTTCGGTACAAGCTCTTGGAATCGATCATCAGCAGGCTTGATCTCAATAAGGCGACTGGCCCAGACGGTATCCCAGCTATAGTCTTAAAGAAATGTTCCCCCGAACTAGTACCAGTCCTATCTAAGCTCTATACGATCTATATATCTTCTGGGGAATTCCCTTCATCATGGAAGTTAGCAAATGTTCAACCTATTCCCAAAAAAGGTGATAAGACCGATCCCTCAAATCACAGACCAATTGCCATCACTTCCATTTTGTCTAAAATCATGGAAAAAGCCATCAATCAGCAACTGCTCACGTTCCTTGAAACTAACAAACTCCTTAGTGACCACCAATATGGGTTTAGGCAAAGTCGTTCAACAGGCGATCTTCTTTCATATGTGACCCAAGTTTGGAACAATACAGTAGAGCAGTCCGGTGAAACAGTTGTAGTCGCTTTAGATATCTCAAAGGCATTTGACCAAGTTTGGCATAAGTGTATACTTGCCAAACTCACCTCGTTTGGGTTAAATGATACGCTCATCAACTGGGTTTCTAGTTTCCTTGATAAAAGTGTTACCTTATGTCCGCCAAAAAAGATCGATCATTTCCTGTTGTAAGTATGAATGGCTCAGTTCTTAAGTTTTCAGACTCTATTACTCTGTTGGGTATGACTGTATCTTCAAATCTCTCATGGGTTGACCATCTTCTGTCAGCTACCAAAACAGCTGCTCGTAAAATAGGCTTTTTGTACAGATCTAAACAGTACTTTACCTCTCGACAACTCCTTCTGCTGTATAAGGCCCAAATTCGGCCTCATCTGGAATATAATTCTCACCTTTGGGTTAGTGCTCCCCATTACGCTCTCGATATCGTTGATCGTATTCAAAAGAGAGCGATTAGGCTTATAAATAACCGTCCTTAACTTCTCACATACAGTCCCTTGAGCATAGAAGAATGGTTTCAGTTCTTTCTTTGTATTATCCTTATTACAACGGCTATTGTGCTGCTGAATTACATTCTTTGATACCATCTCCGGCTATCTTTGCGAGAAACACTCGGTTCGCTCATTCACATCATCAGTATGCAGTACAAATCTCCACTTGTCGTACCAAACGGGCGCAATCCACATTTTTCTACACGGCTTCTACACTCTGGAATGATCTCCCTAGTTCCTGTTTTCCTCTCACTTATGATATGAAAAAATTTAAGGTAGCTGTTCATAGGCATCTATTGGCAATTCATTATCCCTCTATCCATCCTCCTAAGTGTTCCTGAGTGCTTTAGCACGATAGGCCTTATTTAGCCTGTTCAGGTCCACAATCATAAAAAAAAGGTGTTGCGATTTTTTAACAATTTTTTTATTTTATTAATCAGAATAAATTCATAATAATAACTTAAAACAATCACTTGTGCTAATAATTATAATACGAAGTTGGAGGCAAATAATTAAATTAAATGTTCGATGTGTCCACCGCCTTCGCAAATGCACCTTCTGGCTCTTTTTATAACTGAAAACAGAATATTTTGGAAAATATTCGGTTTTTCAATCTAAATACCTTTGCACCTTCTCCGATGCGACCCCTCAGTTGATTTTGATTTATTATTATTTATTATGCAAAATAAATTTAAAAATAGGCTTATCTTAAAGTTCGTAACAATATCTGTCAATTATTTCTCTTGTGTTTTAGCTTTATTTGCAAAAGATATTTAAAGAATTTAATAGAATCTTTTATTTCTATATATATATATATATATATATATATATATATATACAGGGTGTTATATTTAAAAAGAGTCACAATTTTGAGTCAATAAGTGGCAACTTGTTTTCAAGCATCTGTAGAAGTTGTAAAAAAATGAAAAAATTGAACAAAACTTTTTGAGAAACAAAGCACTCTGGCGTAAGTCCTTTGTCCATCTCACTCCGCGTAGAAGTTATACGTCCTTAAAATGTGTCCCAAATCTTGGGACACCCTGTATATAATAGTAATTTTACCTAGTTCTTTTGTTTACTTGATGTTTTCAAGGCAAGTTTTGTACATTTGCTTGTTTGCCGATTTGCTGTGTTTTTACTTTATTTTTTATAGTGCTGTGAAACAGCAACAGGTAGCGACATTTTTGTAGCAACTGTGGCGATATCTCAACGCCGCGTTACAGAATAAATACCTACGGATGTATTTATTCTGTGGCCGCGTTGTGAGCACACTGTCGGTTATCCATTTTCATTAATTCTAAGGCTCTTTTCACACGTGCCGGATGACATCGTCCAGTGTCGAATATTCGATTGCAACGGTATGAACATAAATAAGCGCGATTATACAAGTGTCCGAAATAGTGTGAAAACAAAAATACGGTCGCATATCCGTCGGACGCTGGATTCGTGTGAAAAGAGGCTTAAGATATCCATTTACGCGTTTACTTTAATAACTAAATTTTCTGCTTCGGTATCGTGAAGGAACGATTTAAACACAATTAAAATAGCACATAGCATTTATTTAAATATCCCTAAAATTTTGTAAATGAATATGCACAGCAAAGCCATAAGGGAGAATGTCATTTCGTTGTAGGTATGGCAAAGAAAAGAAATGACGTAAGAAAACCTTTGCCTTCATATTTTCGCCGGAAATATACATTAAGTTACTTCACTACTTACACTAATTAATATCCGTGAGAAAAAATGTACAATTAAACCGAGGTAACAAATTAGATCACCTACTTAAAAAAAATAGGAAATCATTAATTCTATCTTAAAATATAAAACATGCAGTAAAAACAAATAAATCTAAGCGTTTTTAAGAATCCGTAATTTTCCATGTACAGTTTCTTTCATTTCATGTACCGATTGCCACTTGCACCATTTAAAAATAGTTGTACGAATCATTAATTTTATCAAAAACTTCCTATGATCGCCACACTTATCATCTTCAACATTAAAATCTGGAAACTTAGCCTTTACCAGATTTACAACTTTATTGCATATAAACTCTCCTAAGTTGTATCTTTCTGGTTTTAAAGTAACACATTTAAGCACTAACTTTAACGAACGTTGGATAATGTTGAAGAGCATCGGAGTTTGGTGACCTCAACCCTACTGATGACTGAAATTTATTGTCATACGTTTTTTGCACCAAGAACAGTTGCTTCTTATCATTAAGTTCAATTACACCTAACACTAATAATTCACGACAACTTGAACAACTGAATTTGTCCAAGCACTTTTTTGCTAAGTATCCTGCAAAGTACACACTAGCACAATCTTCAAGCTCGACGTCCTCTTCTGCCACGGTGCTAACTGAGGGCGGGGATGACTGAAAAGAAGATGGATTCTTGTGTTGCTGGGACTTTTAAGCTTGGCGAAGTAGGTTCGTTAACGAATTCTTCATCTTGATGAAACATTTCATCTTCATCTTCTTCACAGTTCGTTGTGTCTGGGGGGCTGCATTAAATTCGACAAAGTCAGAAGTCTGAAAGTAGTCCTGAAAACACGCGATGAAGGATTCCTATTAAATCCTCCTCTTTGACGCACACAGGGAAAAAAATGTTCGAGCACATCTTGGTTTAGTCTAGATGTCAACAAATAAGTCATACCATCTTCTACTTCCCCCTCGAATAAAAATAAGATTGCATTAATGCTTAGAATAAGACCATCTATTGAGGGCGGTCGTGAAATTTTCCTTTGAATCGATTTTTGTAAACTGCCAAACATTTCTTTGGCCGTGTTTAAAGTCTTCATGGCTAGGGCATTTTCTTTCGAGAGTGCTGAATTGTAGGGATTTTTACTATACCGCATTCGACTATTTAAAACGTCAAATGTTTTATTAACGGTGTTCACAAAATCAGCAGTACTAGCAGCAGATTCACTATGCAGTTGCTTAGTTTCAATGCTGGTTCTTATTGCAGCTGCCATACTGTGGCTAAAAACCTGCAACGCTAATTTGCAACTCATCCGTTGGAATGCATTCGGGTTCATATGTGCTGGTGTTATTTTCATTAATGTACGGGCCCCTTTACTTCTTTTGTCAATTTCATAAGTTTCCCGGATGTCCTTGAATAAAATTTTGTTGCCCTTGACAGAGTAAAAACCATTTAATAAATTGTTGCGAACGCTCTTCATCAGGTGCGGAACATCATAAATAACAAAGACCTTTTGCCCTTCATGCGAAAAGTAAGGCTGTTCTTTAGTTATTCCGAATGACTTAAATGCGGCCACGTTGCTTGTGGCCTGATCGCTGACAATTGCAACTGGCCGGAAGTTGCAAATTTTAACATTATGCAACACTTGTGTGATTAAATGTTGCAGTTCACTAGAATTTGGACCTGAATTGGACAGAAAATAGCAAAAAGGTAATTTCCATTTAGAGTAAAGTCCTCAAAGCATAAAAACCATCGCTTTCTTTGCATATTTCCTTTTTCGTCCCATCGGACCCAAATCTTCATATCCCTCAATAATGTCCAAAGGTTGGGAATATTCTAATATTTTCATAATGGACATTTCGTCGAAACATAGCAAACATTTTGTTGTTCTGTGGTCCATGGTTGACACTTTCAATTTAATTTGGCGGAGAAAGTCTGGGTTGAACCCTGGACGGAAACGTAACCGACCAATCCATCGTTTAATAGTCGCCAACGATGGTAACTTAAATCCTGCAAGTGTGATTAAAGCTGATACAAAATGAATCATAGCCATTACAAATACATACCTTTTTGTGCAAATCCTCTGTAGGTAGATGGGGAACTGTAGTATAACCACAGCGCAAATTCCCGTTCCTTTGGGAGCCAAGGAGACCTCAATTTGTGACAAAGATTCATTTTTATGAATGTTTGAGGCTCGGGTATTTGAGATAAGGAAAAAAATATAGTTTGATTGTATCAATAATACAGCCGAAAAATCTGAACACCCAGTAAGTATTTTTCGCAATTAAATTGGCAAATAAATCGACACAGTCTATTTTTGAGATCCTGTAGCAGTTTTGATAAAATTAGTTCCATTTGGTAACAATTAAGTAGTTTTTTTGAAAAACCATGCAATTTAAGAAGAATCAAAATAAATCAAAAGGCTATGTATTTAGGTATAGGGAACCCTAACGAAAGTCTATCTTTCATTCTTAATTCAAAAATTTGATAAAATATAGGGCATTCCATTTAAACTAACATAACCTTGATATGCCACTCTCTTTGGAGCACCCTGTATATTTGAAATTATTTTTATAATGTAGCCTTAGTGGACTCACCCTGTATAGGTAACCTAATGCCACAGATGTATACACACTAATACATCTGTGCTAATGCTTACCTGCATTATAGATCCATGTACGACACCTTTGTTCTTCCTTAAATGGAAATCCATACAATTTTACGTCAGGTGTATTTCGTTTTGATGCAGCACATTGAAAGTAATCACAAATGTTACCCGCTTTAGCCATTTTATTGTGAATCAATGAAGCACTATTTAAATAAGTGAAATAATAGTACGGTGTTCCACAGACCGCTTAAAAAATAATAAGAAAGAGAACGAATACGAAAATTCGAAATTCAAACACTACAATAAAGCAATCCACTGGCACTTTTCACCGTTAACGGATACTATTGTAATGATAAAATTCAGTTCATTTGAAGATACTCTTTTTAAAATAGGGAAATGTACCTACCCTGCACTTCCAAGAAATCAGTGCGATCCGAAGATCACCATAAAAGTTCACGAGCTATAGTTTTTATAATCCCGTAGCTCTGAAAAATCGCACGTTTTCGGGTGATTAGGTATAGACCGCAATGGAATGTAAATAGGTAACTATACACAAAACATTTTTTCAAGGGATGGAAATGGTAGCTATAGATTGGTAGTTTATTAAGTTGTAAACGTCTTATTTACGGGCTACTTTTTATTATACAATATCTCCATATTTCCATAAAATATAGGTGTGTGTTACATCTAATATTATAATTCTCTACCAAAGCAAATTAACTATGTATCTTATTATACTAAGTATACTATGTATACTTATTATATTTAAAGTCAAATTTCATTTCTCACGGAGTGTTTTATGATGTCCATACGTCACCAGCAAAACGTTATTTTAGTTTCTCTTTTGATTTTGGAACTTTGGGAACTTTTAATGTGTGACACAATGTATACAGACGTGTGTAGGTATACATCTGTGGTGTAACTTTCATGAATACAATTTGCTTATCTTCATTCAATTTCTAATATTACATTACACCGATAACTGACGGTAATGTAATACGAGTATGTCACGATAATCGCAAAATATGTATAAACAATCATGATCTAGTAAATCTCAAGTTCAGCACCATCAGGAAAACTGCCTCTTATATCTAGATTATGTAGGTCGCTTCACTTTGAAATAAGTACAGAAACAAACCTACAGCAGAAATTAAAAAATTCAACGCACGTTGCGCTAGCTACAAGGGTGCATTTTACGTTGACCAATTTCCCTATGTCATCTTGTAAGGGATTTTCTATCCTTTTCCCAGCCACAATCTTTACACCTAGTACCTTTTGGGGTTTCTTGATCTCTACTAGTACCAGCTACAGCATTCAAATTTGTTTTGATCTTTTGGGGAACGTTGGAATTTACCCGTGCATTTCGCCACTTTTCGGTTAGGTTATATCCTAATTTTTTGAGAAAAAGTCGTCTTTTATATAATTTTTTAGCATTATATTGTGGGTTTATATGTATATACACAACAAATGCATTAATAGCGGCTAAATCTAGAATATTGTAAAATAAGCAGACAGGCCATCTTCTGGTTCCTCTTTTATATGTATAATATGATGCCAACTTGTCTGTGGTATCTACACCACCTTTAGTCCTATTGTAATAAATACTTATATCCAGTTATTTATGTTCTGCCGAAGACACTTTTTTATCAAGGTGGATTGTAGACAATAGAATTACGGACTTGTTTTTCTTTGGAATGTACGAAACCAACGTCATATGACAGAAATTCCGTTGGAATAAAAGGTTTGTTTTTGCGTGAAGTACCTAGCAAAGTTAACTTACGTTTTAATAATTCAGTAGCTAAGTGATGACCTGTAAACAAATTAGCCGTCGTTATATTTCGACCAAAATTTTCAATATTCTTCACTAATCGCAGAACTACCTTTCTACCCTTATTTTGTTCGCGAGGTTCGTACCTGTATATACTTCAGCATCAAATACGTCTTCAGTTGTAACGTCCGATAATGATCACAACTTAATTCCATATTAGTAGAAGGGGGGCACTTGTCGCCGCCATCTTGGATTTTCTGGGGAAAACCCACTTTTTTATATACCCACGTGGGGGACCGCATTTTCCACCCTTATTTTTACTCGTTTACGTGTAGGATGTATTTTTTCACCCCTATTTTTACACATCCACGTGTGAGACCGTGTTTTCAACCCTTATTTTTTACACACCCACGTGTGAGACCGTGTTTTCATCCCTAATTTTCACACACCTACGTGTGAGACCGCATTTTCAACCCTTTCATCCCTAATTATTTTTACTCTCTTACGTGTAGGACGTATTTTTTCACCCCTATTTTTACACATCCACGTGTGAGACCGTATTTTCAACCCCTGTTGGAATTTTCATCCCTAATTATTTTTTACACACACCCACGTGGGGGACCGCATTTTTCACCCTTATTTTTATACGCTTACGTGAGAGACCGTATTTTTTACTCTTATTTTGAGATAGTTATCTTTTACTTATTTTTATTAATATAAGATGATCTTTAATTATTTTTATTAATTAATTATCCTAGGGAAATTCTCAATCTGATAGTTTATAAGATGATTATGATCTTTAATTATTTTTATTAATTATTTTTTATTAATTATTTTTTATCCTAGGGAAATTCTTAATCTGATAGCTTTTAAGATGATGATGATCTTTAATCATTTTTATTAATTAATTATTTTTAACCTGAGGGAAATTCTTAATCTGATAGCTTTAAGATGATAATGATCTTTATTTATTTTTATTAATTAATTATTTTTAGCCTCTGGGAAATTATGTAAAAGATAGTTTATTTAATTTTGTGTTTACTATTAACATTTATTAGTAGGTACAAAAATATTTACCTTACACACGACTGCGTGGCAGATCTGTATACCATACAGTCTCATCACGTGAAGAATATTGTAAGTCATTTGTGTTAACATCATCTTCTCGATCTGAACCATCGATTTCGTCCTCTACAATTTCAGTTGTAGACACATTATCTTTTTCGTCCGATAGTTCTACAGGAACAAAATCTTCGTCATCACTGTCGTTAACTTCTAAGATATCAATTTCGTGTTCATTTTCGGACTCTTCTTCTAATAAGGCTCGTAATTCATTTTCAATTAAACCTCGCCTACGTGTCATTTTATGTGCTAAACAAAATTTGATGAGTTTTTATTGTCAAAATATATATAAACATTCTAAATTGTTGTAGATACAGATATTTTACGCTTCTCTCGGCCACAACTATTAAAACCAAATGAATTTTGCATAAAACGCTTACACCGTTTATGAATAAAGTAGATACAAAATATAGATTCACGCGATAAAACTATTGTAAACACTGTTTCAGCACTTCTAAATCTCATCAGAAACGAATCAAACAATGACTAAGTACAAATGCACTCATAGACAATAAATATATGTATTGTAAATTCTGAATGTAATTCAATATTTTTTACATAAATACGATTCTAGATTTACGCATATTTATATACCTAAGGACAACCTAGAATCTTAAAAGTAGTTTAAAGTAGAGACTTTGCAGAAATTTTATTTCACTTAATGGGTCCAAGTGATCCATATACCATACACAGGTTAAACATGGATAATTAATAATTGGTTATATACAAATCAAGTTGTAATATAACATTCCATATCGTAAGTTCTTGAAAGCTGTAAATGATAAAAACCCACAGAAATCAGAAATTATAAGAATTAGAAGTCAAGGACAAGTGTAAGTTATACTTTCTTCGGATATGAATCCTCCTAACATCGCTTGTAATTATCGCACTCATGAAATTTGAGTTACCGTAAAACTTTGCACCACTTTTTTGATTGAAATTATTTAATTACATGAAAAATATATATTGAAAGTAGTTTAAAGGAAATCTCGTTATTGGTTGGTGGCTGTTGTATAGGTTCTAAAAGAAACCCTGTTTCATTCGAAAGATGAAGTGCTTTGTTCAGATAATTAAACGTGGTGCAGTCTCCCCATTTGCCGGTATACAGTGCACCATAAAACTGTTGCTGCTGCAAAAAAAATCGCTCCTATAAATTAACTTCGTTCCACAACAAACGTCTCGAATTTTTTTTCAGGTATGTCACAGTAATAGACATTGTTAAATAAAATATTCTTTATTTCTTGAAATAACAGTTAAATTAGAAATATTTATAATCGTCTTAAACAAAAAAATGATTTTTAATACTACAAAGTAAAAATGTTAATCATCTAACTTTAAACGTTTATATATTTCGAAAACTATTAGGCCGATTTTAATCAAACAACTTACATAATCGATATTTATTTCTGTCTATTTGAACGTAATTTGATATTTTTTGTTAGATTTAACAAAGTACTAGAGCGAAATATAGGTATTCAAGAAAATACCATTTTTCACTACCTTCAAGCAAGATCATTATGAATTAATAATTAAAACACTAATTAATAGATTGCCAGTGGATTTTAGGTATATGCCAAAGTACACCTTTGTGAGGTTGATCCTGATTTCATCACTTTCTATTAGTTAAAAACCGTGTAATAAAGGAATTTCACGCCTGTTAACTCCATTACTCTAAGCATTATACGCAATATTTTTACAGGATGCTATACATTAAAACCAGTAAATACGGAAAAATCGACTTTTTCTTAATTTATGTAATTGCTAATCAAGGGATAGAATTAAATATTTGGTTGATCAAGGATAACGTCTAACAACACGCATAGGTAACAGGGGAACAGAACTCAATGCGCCACCTTTTGTCGCCTCTACTGAGAAATCGCAATTTATATAGTGCCGTAAAATAGTTTTATTTTATTTTGCCACCATAATGTTCTTTATACGCCTCCAAATGCGGGCGTAATGTGGTCTTTATAGCACGGAAATGTCATTGATGCTAAGCAGCATGATTGACAGCGAACACATGACATGATATATAATAGCAATATCACAGTGTCTTAGTAACAACAAATTAGCCTACTGTCGACTTTATTTCACTACATTTGAATTTAAAAACTTGCCGAAAATACTGAATCTTTTTAATATTTTGTTCCAGTTTCACGGTGCAAAATAAAATAAAACATTGTATGTACCACGGGCATAATTGTAGATTATGGATCTCAGGAATATAAAAGCCCTCCGTGAATGCATCCATTTTTAAGTAAGGACGTAATATTAAAATTGCAGAAAAAGGCGACATTTCTACATCTCTAAAACTATTTTTTTCAAATTGCATATACACAATCATCGCTATACTTCCCCAATGTCCTGAAAATCGTCACCTAAATTTATCATTAACGATTCCATTCCGACGTCTACTAAATTTCTCTTTTCTTTGTACACATTTTCGACTTTCTTGGCATGATCGAAACAATTACTCCAAACGCTATTTGGCACAGTTTGCAAATGTCCAAAACGTCCGTTATTTTGAACGTTGTATTTTCCTTTGCAACTCTATTTTTGACATAACCCCATATCAATTCAATTGGATTAAATTTACAGCGTAGGTTACTACATTTTAACACTGTCTCCTCGTAATTCCTTTGCCACTCTTTCAAGCGAATATTGTTTTTTTTATAATTGTACATACGCGATAATTCCAAAAGTAAAGCCCCCGTCATTTCGTTAAATGAATTGAATTGCTCTGGTAGCGGAAATTATCGTTTATGCAACCATTCAATTATATTTTGTTTACTCCAGACGATTGTTGTATTTCTAATACCTATGTCATTGTGTGGTACGGTGCTTGATATAGCACAATCACCGATTTATCGGGATCACTCTCAACAAATATCATAGCGATTCTTCATAATCATGTTTATTCGTTTCGTCATGATAACCTGCCGAACCATTTCCAACGAAGCATTTGATACAACCTGGTAAAAACCCATTTTTGTTGCGAATACACAATATAATCACTCAGTCCAGATCCAAAAGGTCGATTGATTCCCCCTTTGAATCCGTTTATTTCTTTAATTGTCGCTCGTTATTGATCAAAACTCGCGCGGTTTTTTGGGGTAACAAATTCCACAAATTTTCTGGAATGGTTTGCGTCGCACCACGTTTCGTCATTAAAGAAAATATTCCATCCCGTTCCTCTGTACCTTTCAATCGAATATAAATATTCCGCTCGTTTAGAAGCTATTGCAGTAGTTTCCATCAATATTTCCCTAATTTTTTCTAGTAAAATTCATTTCTTTTACCCATCTTCTTAATGTGGTGGTACATACTTGTAGAAGATCCGGACACTCGTCTGTCAATCTTTGATGCAGCTCGACTATGGTTAGAAACCTTTTTTCCATACAAAAATTTAACATTTGACTTCGTATACCGCCCTTTAGAAAATCAACGATATCTACTTTCGGTCTACCACTTCTTGACCCTACACCACTAATACTAATTGCACCTTCTTCAACTGATACCCTTACAACACTTCTTCCACTAATCCACATGCATTCCGCAATACGCTTTGTAACTTGATTAACGATAATTGCCATTTTTTCTGCTTCGAAGAAAGCGTTTACCTTTAGAACAACCTCTTTAAAATTGGCGGTCATATGCTTAGGCATTTTTCTATATACATGTATATATATATATATATATATATATATATATATATATATATATATATATATTTTGAGATGAATCTAATTAAGATACATGTAGCTATATAATTCCATAGTGAAGTTTTGTTTTAGTTTGTACGATAATGGTACATTTCCATAAATAATCGTAGAATAATATGATTAATAAACATTGAGGTGTTTGAGAAATTTAAGATATTTTCTTAATGTTGTGTTAATAATGATAATTATAGTATTAGACAACACAGTACATAAAAGTATAGGGGATGTTTGTTTCGTTTTTCAATTAATTCAATTTTCTTTTAGTTTTTATAAGTTTATATTAAACAATATTCCCTAACGACATGTAATACGGGTTGTGGTTGACAAAAATAATGTTACAATTAGAGATAGGCTGGTATCAATGTCACAATTTACATGTGCGCAGCCGAAATTTTCGAGAACATTCGTATTTGTGCGGTAAACTTATAATAGTGCAAAACTTTAGAAAAAAACAGAACAAGCACATTAGTGGGTGACTATATAACTTGGATCATGCAATAGATATGGAATTATTGTGTTTAATTCAACAGTTCTTCACATAAAACTAGTGTATGACAACATTTTGACACTAGTTGTAGGAAAACTTATCTACCTACAAAAGTGATTAAATAAACTAATTTGTAACTTAAACTATAGTTCTAAACACTTACATGAACAATTTTTGTGCTTAAAAAGGTGAAATTTAACATTAATTTGATAAAGACAATGTGAGGTTATGTCATATCCTCGAACATACAATTTTTGTGAAAAGTAATTTTAATTGAGACAATTCCAATAAAATAAATTAGTAGAGGCAAAAATAATAAGGTAGCCTCAATTTTATGATGTAATTCCTTATTTTTATGTTCAATTTTGTTAATTTTAGTTTGTAAGAATTGTGTTAGATTTAAAAAATTTTTCCTTTCAAATTGGCCGCAGGCAGTTTTGAGATGTATATTAGGGTGCAGTAGCTTCCCCTATTCCTGTGGAGATACTTTTCAAGCCTGTAAATAGCATAGAATTAGTTTAAAATCAATAAACAGGGGTAGAAATCAACATTGTTATTAAATGTCCGATTTAGATCTTGTTTGGTATCAAAATTTAGAGAAATTTGTGTAGATTTTGGAAATGTTTTTAGATTTAAGATATGTATTATAGGAAGAAAGTTATAAGGTTTTAAAGAATTTTCGTAAATTAAGAATTGTGTTAACCAATAGGAATTAAGCAAAAATTTCTCGTAACTAAGGAAACATTCGAAGAATTTGGTTGTCGAGTAAAAAGATATAAATACAAGCGTTTTTAGCTTCTTGAGCTCTCTTGATTTTCAACTTTTGCAACAACTTGTCAGAGCAAGCTGTTGCGAATTGTTTTTTGAAAATATAAGTTTAAACAAAATTTTAAATCACATCGGGATTATAATAAAGTGCGGTTTAGTTTCGGAAGTAATCACGAAACAAGTGATAATCTTTTGTTCGTAATATAATTTTTAAATAAGGTTAGTTTACCTTTTCGAACCTTAATTCGGAAGTTTCGTTTAGTTATAAAAATTTTTCTGACGTTTCGATTTTGTGTAATTAAATATAAATCGTATGTGTTGATGTGCATACTAAATTGTGGTGTCCATAAGTTATTTTCATTATACACCCTGTTTATTAAAAAGTGTTTTAATTTACGACAACCATCCATATTCCATGCTCATTCAAAAATTTACTTTTGAATGCAATTTATCAAAGAAGCAATAAACCTAAAACAAAGATTCGTCAACATTATAATATTAATAGTGAAACTTACCGAAGTGAATAGGCTGATTATCGTAAAGAAAACTTTGGATGTTCGAGTGGCAGAATAGCAGTTTGCAGCAGCTGGTGGTTACAACCGTCTTGTGCAGCAGATACCCACGAAGAGAAGGACCAAATGTGAGTACTTTGTTGACATTGATACTATATTGTTATGTTCGCAACTTATATACTTTGTAATAACAATGATGTGCAACAACAAGTATGCATGTTCAAAGGGAATGTTAGTTGTTCTAGAATTTTAAATGTTTTCTTGATAATTAGTTTTTTTTTATTAATCAAACATCTTTATACTTACTGGTTGGTCAAATTTAATTTTCTTTATGATATGTCATATGGTTGCGGATTCACTGCGCACGCTCACTATTATTTTTAAAAGTAGTTGTTATATACAGGGTATAACGCAGATATTGATGCGAAGTAAAGATTATAATCCGATTTATTTAATCAATTAAGTTTTTTTTTTATTAAATAGGACATTACCTTAGTGTATTTTGATCATGTTAACTATGGTTATTGTAGTCAAACCAATAAGTCATTTCAATTTCATGATAGTTTGTTTTATAATATTAAATGCAAGTTCCTTCTAAATTTTCGTTGATCCCTATCCCCTGTT